>WEDG01001955.1:0-76107 GCA_017591395.1 Schistocephalus solidus | reverse complement strand
CCCGTTGTGCCTTGGAACTAACTCTCAAGCCCCGCCAGCAGCCGTAAGGCAGCTTAGTGTATAGGCAGTATAACATGACCGAAAAAGACAAGGGAGACTCGAATGGCCATTTCTGGCTTATTAGCAGTCATCAGCCAGACATAACCAACCCCAGGCGCTGCGGCGCCCATGCCTGGAACTCGCGAACTTACTGGGCAGAAGTCCAACGCTCTACTCACTGCGCCATGAGCTCGTTGTCTTGTCTTGCCATACCCAACCCCAGGCGCTGCGGCTCCCAAGCCTTAAGGAGATCGTTTTCTATCTAAAACAACACGCGTGGTGTCTTCAAGAGTACTAAAAGGCGTTTTCTTAATTTTCTTTGGATTATGTTTCTAGGCAGTGAAAATTTAATTGTGTCTTAATCCTTATTAATCCTTAGCGAATTTTACCTTCTTTTTCGAATTTCAGAAGCCTGATACCTGACCATATGTAAAAATGGCCGTCGAATCTGGGAGGTGGTCTTTTTCCGCACATAAGGTTGCTTGCTAGATTTGGGAAAACAGAACCATGAGATGTTGATGTACGACATGGAATAGGATGAGAGCCTCGTCGCATAGGACAGGAAGAGCGCACGGCAATAAGCTCGGAATGGATTGAATAGGTAACATAATAAAGAATTCACTCAGCAAAGTGCTTGACTGCTGCGATGTGTCCTTTTATTATCATATCCACTCAAAACAGTGTTGGAAACACCGGCAGCAGAAAACAGCATTCGAATAAACTTCTAATATCTACAAACCCTATTTAAGCAAAGCTGAAACAGATTCCGGAAAAAAAAAGAAAATTAGGAGAGAATGCAAGCTTCTTTTAATCGCCAGATAGGGGATTGAATTGTGTGCTTCAAACGTCAAACGCTTATTTAATTTATATGTTTACGAATTTAAGAAAACAGAATATCAATTGAAAGGGAGCATGAAAGAGTGGAATTCAGAGTAAAACCAAGGTATGGGACAGAAAATACCTCGTTTAGAAGGATGCCTGAGAATGCAGAACAAGAGGAAGGTCAAAAAGTAAAAATACTGGACATATTTCTGATCGATAGTTAGAGGACCATTTTCTGATAAGCATGCCAAGACGTGGCCCAGGCCTTTCCTCAGAGACTAT
Source organism: Schistocephalus solidus (assembly GCA_017591395.1). Classification (NCBI taxonomy): domain Eukaryota; kingdom Metazoa; phylum Platyhelminthes; class Cestoda; order Diphyllobothriidea; family Diphyllobothriidae; genus Schistocephalus; species Schistocephalus solidus. The sequence continues at coordinate 74,964 of WEDG01001955.1, read as the reverse complement.
AGACGTGTCTGATTTTTTAGAGGATAGCCAACAACCATACAATTTGCATATTTTTATACAGTTGTGTGGTGGTTTCTTTAAATCGTTTTCTGCATTAAATTGACTTCAAAGCATGAATCTGATTTAGACTTATCTGAAATTATCCTCTTTGTAAATAATAACGGCATTACAAACCTTTATGTCTCTTTTTACATATAAACAGAACCACATTCAACAATAAGACTAACGTCCACAGAAATACCGTCGAAAATCTAAGTTGAGTATTGCAGGAGTGAAACCACGATAAAAGAGCTCGAAATAAGATGATATTTAATTTATTAGCCATCCTCATCCCATTATGAATAACCTGGTATCAGAATTCGGACTTTATTATCACGGAGTATATGTGTGTCTGCTAAGCTATCATTAGGCCACATAATCGTTTTCTTTCTCTCTCTTTCAACTAGTTATTACCATATTTTAAGATTCGAGTCACCGGTCTGATAAACTACACATATGGGCTTTTTTCCAATGCAACTTCAATATGTGCCTTTTTCGAAATCAGTTTATCTGAGAATAAAATGGCAGGTTGTCCTGTAGTGTATGAATTGTATCTTTTAATCCCTCTTAAACACCTTCGGTGTTTACGACTTGCCAACAACACAAGACCCAAATGGTGGTGTGGGAAAGAGCGCGTAAGATTTTAACACGAGTCACGCTGAATTTAGCGTCATTTTCGCCACCTTGCTAAGTAGCACTCGATGAACCTCGTCAAAACCGATAATCAAACTGTCAAAGTTTAATCCTTTTTACAGCACACGATTTGGAAATATAAGATGAAAACCTTGTTCTATTCTTTGTTCAACTAACACACATAAAGTTATTAATTTGCAAAGTCTAAGGTGGTTACTATCTTGCACAATAGGTTGAAATATCCACTCAATGGCATCATGTGCAATTAACGGACGGATTTAAAGGCCCATACCAAGCATAATCTTTATGGAAAATGGGATTTTAAATTTCAACGCAATACACAAAGTAATGAGCTCTATATTTGCGCTTTCCCTCTAACCGTGTTAACCACGTTTGAAAATAAAATCACTTCCAGTGATTTCAGTATAGAACTCGGTAAGAGTCTGCACACTTTACAAGTGTTGATCAAAATAATAGCCTCTTTTGTTAAAAAGTCGTTAGTTTGAAATGAAATGGAAAGCATCCTGTCCTTCATATTTTAATATTGTTCCTTTTGAACGTACTGACAGTTCATTGTTATTAACTGAATAAACGAGACTTGTTCAGTCTATGGGTTTATGCTTGAAAATCAGTGGGGAGGGAATATTACATTGTCTTCGTAGCCAGATAAATCTTCCCTAGAAGATATAATGTTGTTAGAAAGTGGGACAAATTTCCACTAGATTTTGCAAAACGCTTGCGTGTCTTGAAATATCTGTCTTCTTTTACTACCTTCCTGATTTTGGATGACAGTAACCGTCATATCTTTATTGCGTTGAGTTATGTTCGAAGTATATCAAACTTAAATGACACCCAAACCCTAGGCATATGCAATCATGCAATGCCCAGTGCATGGAAAAAAAGTTTTATAATTTGGCTCCGGTGTATGTAACAAATTTATCTTTTGTTTATCTATTGCTGGCGCAATGAAATAAGTTCGAATAATATAAGGTTTCATTAGACTGCAGTGTTAAACAAACTTCAAATTAAACTTTATAACAAAGTCCGAGTAGGTTTTTGCCATTTTTATATGTAGCCAAACACTTTCGTTAATGGTGAAAATGTTTGATTGAAAGTGCTTTTTCGAACAAGTATCTACGCAAGTATCTACAAGGAAAAAAATGAAATATCCTGGTTTCCGTAAAAAGGGCATCTGTCGGACTCATTTTTTTGAAACTGCAAAATCTGGCTTTGATGATACCCTAAATGTACCTTTTATCTACAGAATGTAATGCAAGGCCACCCTAATTAAGAGGTGTATAATTTCTTATATTAAAAATGCCTTAAAGCAAGCATATTGTAAAAAGTTTCCTAAAACCTAGGGTGGTAGTGAGACCATTTTAAATTTCATAACAACTTGGATAGCAGATTTTAAGTTTTGTGGGGGCTCATAAACCATCGTTCGGAAATTGTCGAAACGAGTAAATCCTACTGCTTAGAGTTTGTGTTGGGATGAAATGCAACATATATTTTTGGTTTTACTTTGAGAGTAAGATAAAAATACAAAATTGAAATTCTAGGCAGTTTTCCAGTAATACAATGAACCACAGGTATTTGATTAAATTCATTTTGTAATGCTGGCGTTTCAGAAGATTTTTATTTAAAACCTATCGTGTAATGCCCCATAGTTTAATCTTTTCTTTCATGAATAGACATGTTTAAGAGTTTTTCCTCATATTTCGTGCAATGCTTAGAAAATTAAGCGAAGTATGTAGAGCTTACTTAGAAAACCGTTTATTTGCGTTAAATCACTTATCTGAAGGGAGTACAAGGCCTGTTTGGTAGGATATCTATACAAACAAAACTATAAAACAAATATTTTTAAGATTATTGTCCTATCGTTAGTCACTTTTGACGATTTATTTATCCGATTTAGATTTCACTTTTGTATGCATCTGCGTTTTTGTTTGCTTCACGAGTTTAATATTTTAAGAATATTTTATTATTTTAAATGGGCAAGTTTAAGCTCGATAAAATAATGCTTATGCAATAAGTGTGATGTTTTTTTAATTTAATCCAAACGTTTTTCTCTTTTGTTGCAAAATAAAGGAAGGTAACACATTAATGTTATATAACTGTCTCTAAGGTACAATAGATAAATACCAACACTTAGTGAATTCGAAATAGAGAAAAAATGGGCACTTTACAAATCTGAACAATTGCCTGAGGTATCGTTTTAATCTTAACGAGTGGGACAGGAAACAACTTAATGTGAAAAAAGTAGCCACAGAGAAGCAAGTGATAACGAAAAAATGAAAAATATGAAAATCTAGTTGAGTTAACTGTAGACCTTAAAAATTGCTTTAAAGAAATGCATGGTGTACATACATTTTGTTTTTGATATAATGAAAATATCTCCTGGAACATAAAAGGGCCAGAATTAATGCAATTTAACAGCTGAACAGAAACACAAGGATATGTTTTAATGAACGACACATATTTCAGTTAGTGTTCAAAATTAAACGGATTTAACGCTAAAAGAATACACAAATCAAAGTGCGCCTTTATATTAATTTTATATAAAGACTTCTTAATGATTGTAATGCTTTAACATACCAGTGTCCATCATTTGGTGCCTCTAAAATACCATTGATCAAAATTTTATAATGTTTTCTGCTGGTTGACGTCTTAAATATCAAAATGCTTATCCGGAGAAAAATAACTGTTATTTTTAAGTGAAACATAACTTTGGTGATTATTATATCGTATTGATGTAAACACGCTGCTAAAAAATGCAAAATGGTTAACAAATCCCAATATGTTTTACTTCAAAATACTGTCTAGTGAATCAGTTCTGGCTTTTCAAAAAAATTCTTAAAAGACTTAAGAGTAGATTCAAGAGCCTTAATAAGGCGGGTCTATGACATTATTTAAATTAAATTATATGCGTGATACACTTGTTGCTTTTCTCAGAAAAGCACCGAACGCTGCGAGGCTTATCCATTTACAAACTAACAACAAACCGAAAGACATATAATGAATGAAAATTAACAGTCATCTTAAAGTGCAGAGTTATTTAGCAAAAGTTAAGTAAATACATAATGCACAAGAAATCTAAAGTAGACAACTTATATCATGAAATGTCAACTGGAATTCAGAAATGTGTTTTCGATTCAGACAATTTACTATTGTAGTGTTGTTGTTTACATTTCTTGAGCAGCTTTATCCAAAAATAATTCAGTCACAGTGGGATGCAGCCTCTTTAACGAGCTTCTCTTTGACTGCTTGCAAATATAGTAATCCATTAAAAATGGTTTATTAAGTTGTGTTCAATTTTCTGATTTATTTTAGATTCTCTACATATTAAAATATTTTTTACAGAGAACACGCATCATAACATTAATTATTGTACACCTTTGATAGAAAATTTCATCATCGTTTGATAAAATTCTTGAATAGAGGATACCCTAAGGTTTTAAAACAAGTTTATAAATTGCTTTAATCATTTGGAACCCTACCGGCCGATACGTATAAAAATGCGGATTCCAAATCATATATGCTGTTAACATTAAGGAGAAATCGCTTATTCCTCTAGGTTTAAATTAAGAATTCCCAGAGTTTTAATTAAATTAAGTAATGGATTCAGGTCATTTTGTACACATTGTTGGCAACTTTAAAAAATTGACGGATAAGATGTTTTATGAATGAACATTTCAAGGTCTTTTATAGATCACATAATAAGAAATATTTCAAAACATAAGATACCCTTTTGAAGTTTAATATTTAAAGAAGACATAATTAACTATCAAACGAGTACAAGAAATAATATCTTTGTTCGTGTTTTCTGTTAAATTCATTGAAATTTATGAGAGAATTGAAAATAAATGAAAACATGCATTCTACGAAATTAAAAATTTGCCTGTGGTCAGTAAGAAGCATTTTGGAAAGCCGAAATCCTTCTTTGACTAAACGATCTTTGAATTAGGCTGCAATATAATCACTCAGACAACATTACCTACGTAATTTGTTTGAATTGAAAGCACATTTCAGATCTTTTGTTGACATTTCCTGAGAGAGAATATCTACTGTTTATTTAGGTTTAGTTGCTTGTTTAAGTGCCGAATTACTTCATGAACTGAATAACGCACCCTGTTTCAATTGTAAGACCAGCTATTTTGCAAAAGGGTTTAAAAAAGTGCAGATTAATAAACAGTGAATTGTGAGCAGTCAGGGCATAGCAGCATCTGGAGAGCCTTTAACCTGCTTTACACGCGAATGCACCCATAAGAAGTAAATATAAGTTCCTTTTGGACAGATTTAATTTGTTTATTTATTTTGCCTTCACAAATGCGGAATAGTCATTCGTTGAGCCAAAAAGCTTGTGCTTGCGGTTATGTTGTTACAGACCCTAAATATCTTTCATGTTTCGCATCTTCTTTACCAAAGTTTCGTAATTGTGTGCTTTGTACTATTAACTCGAGTCTGATGAAAACTTGAGATCGCACCGTTGATAATTTGCTAATAAATTTATTTTTTTTGTCCCTTCGTATTGTATTTCTTGGGATGCTGATCTTCCAATTCATGTGCATAAATAAATGTATATTTATATATCAATAAATAACAGTGTTTACCTTCCTTATCAAAATTGCATTGATTTCTTGTGCAGAAGTCACTGAAGCTACCCATTAGAACTAACAACAGTCCGTTTTAACGCTCTATTTAAACTTAAATACTTAAAAAGTCTAATTATCAAAAAACAATACAAAAATGCTCATCGATGAAAATCTTTCCATGCAGAGTCGTCCATGATGCTAAGCATCTTACTGAATCATCTAAGTTAGTTTTTAATGATAAAATTTGTCCGTTCGTTTTACAACTTTGGAATAATATACAAGTAAAATTTATAAATATTGGTCAGGTTTGCTCTTTCTCTGAAAACAACTAGTAATATTCGTGATGAATAGGCAGGGACATTTCCCCTGGGGCTTTGACCATTTTTATTATCTCTAATGAATTAATTTTCTGATCTTTAATTACAATTTTGCAAAAGAATGACCATATAACCACTCAAATATTGATCCAATTGGACTTTGCATTTCCTTATAGTTTTGTTAAAAGTAAACAAATACATAAAAAGTAAATATCAGACAAAAATGTTTCCTACGTGTGCTACAACATTAAGATTGTTTTGCATGACAAGGTTTTGAACCTTTAATTTACTGCATCATCAAAATAGCAGTTATTTCTCAACGCTTGAAAAAAGACTGCCTGCAGATAAAATAACTTTTTTATTATAATGTCAGTCAAAGATCACACGAAAGTTTAACCGATATTTTAAAGCAGCGTGGATTGGTTATGAATAATCAAGTAAACTAATATTTTTAATGCTGTATTCATATCGAAAATAGTTCAGACACCTTACGACACCACCGGAAAGAACGTATACTGGCCTCCTGAATGAAGACCTTAGAATAATAAATTATTTCATCATTTCGAAGACATATTTGCTTTATAATTTTGGAGCCTTAAAAAATTCAAATGAATGTTCTAGAAAATTTAAAGAAAACAGTTTCATATTTTGGGGGTTTCTACTGAATGTAAAAGTGCTTTGTGCTTTAAAAAAATTCATTTTAAGAAATTAGTTAAGAATGTGCAATTTCAGGCAAATCGAATCATAACAGTGTGATTGCTATATAAAAACTATCTGTCATCATTTAATTATATACAGAAAAAGACCGATATTTCTTCATAAAAGGCATAAACCTTTTTAGATTAAGACCTCTCTTAACGGGGTGCAATGATCCACAGTTTAAAACTATTTCGCAAAACACGAAAACACCAACCAACAACCTGGAAGACGGCGCCGCCAGCTACCGACCTCACAAAAAGGTTTTCATATGTTTTCTTAAAAAGATATACGAAATGGTAAAGGGTTCAAAAAAACAAATTCATACTTCATGGATAGTCGTTCCGTTTTATGTGAGGTGTATTCGGGTGATCAAGATAACCTTTTTCTACAAGTCTGTATTTTGTATTATGATCCACAACATTAAATAATACATTTTCATTAAGTTAAGTTTTAATTTAAGTTAAGCTCATTTTAGAATGTTGGTTATAATTTCATGAGATTATCCTCCTCTGTTCAGATGGGCGAATCTGTCAATGTATAAATCCAAAAAGATTTTGGTAATTTAAAAAACCTAAATGATATTATTTTAATTTATTTCAATGAAGAGACAACATTTCATGATCTGTTAATATTGTTCAGTGAAAGTACTACATTTTACATTTTTCTGCTTTTAAAGCAAAGCAAAGATATGAAAATTAAATCTACGATTCCCAAGACATTCTCCACGTAAAAGACACGTTAAGTCCCTTAAATCTAATAAAAATGCTTCGCATTCTACATTAAAAAGGCACTTTTCAGAATGAGATAGGCAAAATGTAAAAGTAAGGAAGTGCTATATGATCAAAACCAATCACCTCATATAGTTATACATTTCCATTATTGTTAGAATAACAATATTTGTTAATATAATAAAAAATTGTTAATTATATGATTTGACTGTTGTTTATCAATAATTAAGCACATTTAGAAGTCAAGTTTAACTAAAACCTTTTTAGTTTTCTGTCTAATAACCTCTGGCTCGCTAATGTTCGTTTTTCCTCAGTTAAATGCACTTTTAAACAATATTTAATTCTTATATTTTGTATCTTCCATTCTAATCAGTGTCATTTAACGTTAATATAGATTGTAAAAGCGTAAACCATTATTAATAATTAATTAATTTGCTTATGCAGATAAGGATGCCCTTTGTAGACTACATAATTTTTCGTTTGACTGGAAACTACTCGCTCTAAAAGTGAGTACTCAAATATAGAACTTTTTCTAATGCTGTTAAAGGCATTGTTAATTCAAACTTATCTTACAGAAATCATTATGAACTTGCATCATCTTTAAAGGCCAAACGTTTTCTTATGTTTCCAATGGTGAGATTTATTGCAACTGAGAAGCGTCCAATTACTTGCATGGAATTTTTTACCATATCAAAATTCCTAAACAAACATACACTTAAATTCCTAACTGTTGTGAAATTGTATGAAATAAAACATGTTTTCAATTAACGAATTGAGACTTTTATATGATTTTTACTCCTAAAATGCATACGACAAGTTATATAGAAAACGTCAATGCATGTTTAACGACAGCCCTTGCTTAAAATTATTTTTGGGTGGAGCAGCTTTTGGAAAACAGATTACTATCCCGTTCTCAAGGATAAGATTTTCAAAAAACCTTATGCCAAAAGAACGTGAAAGTGAATGGCACTGCATTTTACCCAGAGACTGCCTCTGAATATATAAGGGCATTAAAAATGATTTTTGAAGCAAAATATTGCTTAGGTAGTTATTTTTTTTATTTAAATTTTCACAGATGAGCGCGTTTATATAAATTTCACATCTGACATCCTAACGCGACACGAAAAAAGCTAGAATATGCAATATGCTATTTAATCCTCAAAACTCACTAACGTATACTAGATTGCCTAAATCATGAAATGTGAAGCCCGAAATTAGGGTAGTAGTATGGCACACATTTGTGGTTGTTAATTATGTTTGTTGTACTGATCATAGGCACAAAAAGCTATTAACTAAAAAGAGTTAAGTTCAGTTCTCTTTATTGAAAGCTAAACTGGGCGACACGGGGCGAAATCCAACGTTTCTTGATTTCCAGGGGTTTTCTTACGTTATTGCTCTTTCTGGACCAACGCGTCTTGTTTGTGTTCGTGGTACTATAAAGGAATATCAATAGTATCTAGAGAAAAGTTTAGATTTATCCTTTAAAGGGAAAGGAAAATTTGTATTCAGGATCACGAAAATCAGGTAAATGCAGATAAGAGAAATCATGTCGTTTTCGGGTAAACAAGGAGGGATTACGTTTTTAAAATTAAGTTTTGCAAATTTGTAACGTCTTTTTCCAAAAAATGCTATGAATTAATTTTAAAAGTGTATTTTGTTTTATCACACCGGTAATTGAAACTGTAAACAAGCATATATACAAAATCAATGAAATGCCGGCATTTTGTCTGTCATGCCGTATGACAAAGATTTTCAAAAATATCCTTTTGCAGTTGACTATGAACGGAAAACGGAAAATTGCAGCAGAAGGAGTGACATGGGAATCGTAAGCTAGTATTTTTAATATCAGTAATCTGTAATCATTATCTGTGGCGTATTCTCAATGATTGAACCATGCCTAGAAGAAAGTAGGGTGTACCAAAGCGGTCCAAAGTAAGCAATATGATAATTGTTTTCGTTTTTATTAAAAAAGTAACATTATATGCCCATTAAGACCATTCATAGGGAACATCTGCTGATGTTCTCGATGACTTTAATCAAGAAAAGAATGCAGGAATTTAAACTGCACCAGAAAAATGCCACAATCAAGCCGTTTTTAATAAGGAAACAAATAAGAGGACGTTTTGTATTTGCTAAAAAGTATATTGATTACAGGCCCTCATTCTGGAAGAGCGTTTACTGCTGCGATGAGGTCTTATTTTAAAATAAACTGGCGAAGTCGACCCAGATGGTCATATGTGGGAAAAATTGCCCTGAGAACACACTTTATCAACATAATCTTTCAAGAACTGCCGACGTTTGATGGTTTGGATGTCCATTAAATTTGGTGAACGTCCAATCTTGCAGTCGACAACGGAGACTATAAATAGCAAGGTGTTCGTCAACATTAAAAAATATGCCTTCAGCAATAACGACAAACGCCGACGCAGAATGTACACAATACATTTAAAGGATAATGCCCTAGTTCATCGCTCTAAAGAAGTACGATTTTGATAACGTTTACAATAACAATCTTAATTTTGAGACATTAACCAAGCTCTGCGCGTGTGGACTGCAACCTATTTTTATTTCTGCGAATAGTCCGGAGTTAAATCCAATCGAAAGTCTTTTTGCAATTATCAAAAGAAACTGCATAATGCAAAGAAAGGTATTTTCATGGAAGAAAAACTTCATTTAATGCTGCATACTTACATTGAACAAACAACTATAGACAACCTGGCTACCTTTATGTCAGACAGACGTTTTGCTGTCATAAATGCAAAAAGACAGTTTAATAAAGACTGATCTTGCATTTTTGTTTCTTATTTTATATTATTTTCTTGTTTTTATGTGCCCCTCCCTCCTTATGAAAACGTATATTTAGCCTTTTTTGATTAAATTGTAATATATCTCTTATTTAAATTCAGGTTTTTGGTGTAAATTAATTATTTTAATTAACTCAATATCAATTTATAAACCGATCAATGCCTTCTTGTTAAGAATGATCGTTTCTTTGCGCGTTTAAAACTTTGGAAGACGCAGCATAGACTGAGTACGCGTAAGAGGCCCTTTCTTGTAAACACTATGAGATTTCATGAGTAAGTCAATCTACTTTAGGCCTATGTAACCTTAAACTCACTTCAGAATTTCCGTTTATAATTCAAGAATGCGATCACTGACCGTAAGCTACACTGTAACCAATTTTGAAGGTTTTCGCATCACAACTAGTTATGCAATTAATTTTGCCAAGATAAGAGTTTTGATGGCATATTTAAAACTGATTTTGCATTACGGACCATCACATAGCACTTGCTTCTAAGTCCATGGTTCCTGCAGGTAGCGGTTCCTGCTAGATAACAGGCTTCTTTCTTGCACTACGCATGGAGGTAGCTTTATGAGATTTGATTTAATGGGCAAAAATGCAGAACTATTACAATATAGTAGTCTAGGGTGTGTTCTGGTTGTCATAACTTGTAAGGACGTAGAATCTGCTGACAGCAAACATCCGTTATTAACTGATTGTCAAAGAGTGACAAGATGCAAGACCAGTAACTGCTTTTCAGAGCAAGTTAAGTTGACTATATCATTGTTTTGACAAATCTCAATTAGAGATTATGTCTGGGAACACATGATTTGCATACAGTATGTGACCACACTTATAAAATACTTCTTTATAAATAAATAAAAATCTCCCAATCTGAGACTTGGTTGGAACCAACCATAGAAGCCACATACTAATGGACGAGATAAAGATAAACTAAAAACAAAACGTACGAGTTACAAATAGGCAATTTTACTAGGGATATTAACAACATTATGCTCGCCCTGACAAATGCATCACAAAAATTTCATGAAAATATCTAGACCTTAAATGTTTGTTTCTCTCTGGAAATGTTTACCTGGTTCAGGGACCATAACCCTTTATTTTGCTTCTTCCACAAAACTAAAAAAAGTAGAGAACCGTGCAAAAATAGAAGGTTTTTTTTTCATTTTTTCATGCATCTTCAGATTAATATGTTCATTAAGTATATTAGCACGGTTTAAGCACTTCGAACGAATTGGCGTGTTTTGCAAAAAGCTCTTATAGTTTCTTATGTATCCGTTATTATTTCCGATCGCAGTCGTTGTCTTGGATTTGAGAATGTTTATTATTTTTCTTGAAAGTGTTCTCCTTCCTCTAGATTGAAGTTGAACGACCGTTTAATCAGGACAAGAGAATATGAATTACCCGCAATTCATGTGGCCTTACGCCCAATTCAAGGGACATTAACTTTAGGGTAAAGCTAAGTTTAAGGACTAATTTTTGAGTAAGGGTTATGGCCAAATTAAGAGATGGAGAGGGAGTATGTGAAGAGTCATGGTTTGGGTTCGTCTTAACTTAAAGATTTAACTTTGGGCTAGGGTTTAGATTTATGGTTTGCTGGTTTGATGTAAGGATTAAGTCAGGGAAAATTTACCCTCCCAGAAAGTAACTGCACGACCATCTATGTAAAGTGGATAGGGCGTACCCATTTCCGTGTCCTTATTAGGTGGTCATTAACCTCATCCCTATCTAAAAGATAACTGAAAATATAAACCTCAGCAGAATATTTAATATCTCAGCAGAATATCTCAGCAGAATATTTAATTCATCTTAACAAGGTCATTTTGTATTTTCCGAGAGTTTTGGATCCTTTTTGGGACACAGGAATGTGGCTACTGCCAAGTTAGCTTATTTTTATGGAAGAGGTTTCTGTTCATTTCTTGGATTACGTGCTTTAACGGTGACAAAACATTTGGAGTGGCCGTGGTTCAGGACGCGATGGAATCTTTGCCGGTGCTCCACAACCCGATTCTTCTGATTTACGCTTGCTGTTCTATGTGTGAGAAGAAAGAAAGGGCTGTGCTTAAATGGAGCACGTCCAAAGAATACAAAGGAAGTGGCGAAGTTTTGTATCGTAAATAAAATTCAACCAATGCATTCAGTTAGCAAAATTGTTTTTGCATTTATGGACTGCAAGGAGAGTTCATGCAGGGATTTTGAGCACAGTACGAATGGCGTACAGTCAGCATTAAATGCCCGACACTAAATACAAAATAACCATCACCTTCAGATTAAATTAGAATGTTAAAGTAGATTGCCTAACTCATGAAATTTTATCTTCATAATTTAAGATTGAAGTACGGCATTATTTGAAATTGTTTTTGTTGTTTTTATACGGTTTGAGGCGCAAAATATTGTTTATTTAAAGACCCATTTATTTTAGTCCTGTTTATTTAAAGCAACATAGGACAAAATGGGCAAAATCCGATGCTTATTGAATTCCAGGTGTTTGCCTAGGTTATTTCACCTTCTTAAGCAAACCCTTACGTTTTTGTGTTGAACTACAAAGTTATTCTAACATAAGCCAGACAAAAATTAGATATATCCCTTCACGGAAGAATCAGGTAAGTGCAGGTATGAGAAATTGCATTGATTTCGGGTAAAAATAGGATCTATTTCATTTTGAAATCAATTTTGCAAATGTGTGACGCCCTATTTAAAAAAACGCAGTAAAACACTTGCGTTAGTGCATTTTGTTTTGACAGACCGTATACAAAATATGAAGAGAATAAATATATATAAATGTCTGCGTCTTGCCTGTTGCACTCTTAGCAACATATTTATGCTATATATATATATATATATATATATATATATATATATATATATATATATATATTTATGCAGTTGCTTATTAATTAATAAGGAAAATTAAAACGGTAAAAATAAAAATTAGGATATTTCTTTGAAAACCATGAATATAAATTCGGCCACTGGGTTATGCTGTAACAATCTTTGACAATCGTCGAAAAATAACTGAAATAATTACTGAAAAATAACTAAAATAAACTAAGTTCTCCCTTTCTCAACAGAAAAAGGATCTAGTATTTTTAGCGAAGTCGAAAAACCAGTTGGAAGTCCCTCATTTATTCGTGTATTTTTGATCTTGAAAAACGGCTAAGCACGCAAACATTCGAATACGAACTGTCTAATGTTAGTTATTTTTTCTGGGCTTTTGAAATTGAGCTGCCCTCTTTTATACTCTCTATTAAGTATGGGAATCCTGTTATATGCACATCGGGTGGCCTATTTAACCCATTGTATACTGCATTGTAACCCTATTCTTTCATACCTCACTCAAAAATGAGGTCATAAGCGCACGATGCTGTCACAGTTTTGAAATAAGTACAATTTGATCGATATGTTGAGACGCACGTAAGGACGATTCTTCATGAGGTCAATATATGCATTCTTCGGTCATTCGTTTGTGATCTTCCGGTGTTGTGTGGTTTGTGTGCCCAACCTTATTCACGGTAAATGGAGGACATTTTTTGCTGAAAGTTTTGGACTTTCTATTTTCAAAATAAAATGTAATTCTCTTTGCCTATTTTAAAGAGGTAACTTATTATAAGAGTTTTTAAATTTGATCTAAGGCATATGCATTTAAAATTATGTTGTAGGTGTTTTATTCTGTTCGGCAACGAGATTTCATGTTTGGGTGAGTCTAAAAATATGACCAAACGGCCAGAACTCAAATGTTTGATAAATGCCTTTAAGACATATCTTATTTTGAAGGTTTAATAAACAAAAACAACAAAATCAACAGTGATGAGCAATTGATTAAAACAAGAAAAAGGTTATGCATTAAAACACCGTTTCAAGGACGATTTGCAAGTAACCTTAATCAAACACGCAACATACTTACAAAAACATTTTACAAAAGGAAAGTCCTCTAACTATTTCTAAAATGTTAATTTTAGGATTTCACCTTAAAATTCTATTTACATTATTATTCTCTGTTCAGTCTATCAGAACGTCAGCTTATGAAATAATCTATTCCTCTGATGTCTCTGCCAGCGCAATTGAAAGAACACCTGTTTGCCTTAGTCAAGCGCATCTTAAATAATGTAAAATTCAGAAAAATAACCGCCAATTCTTGTCAATCTGTGATGGAATTTCATGAGGTAGGGCACGTGCTGTAGGTGCCTTGAATGCCTTGTTGCCTCAAAAATCTTTTACAGCTAAATGAGGTTACGTCTAAAATCCATTTTGACATGCCGTTTTTTTGCCGAAGCAAAGTTTTTGTCACTAATGCCAGGTTGAGCAGAATGGCGTATCGGCAAGTTTGACATTCTGAGTAGCATGTATGGAATTTTCTGATCACAGTGTTATCTGCAAATGCTAGAAGAATAGTTGCATCATCAGGCAAAAACTGCCTATTTATGTCCAATTGAAAGAGATTGTTTTTGTTTCAGTCTTAATTAAGCTTAACAAGCCTACATATTTCTTATAATTATTCAAAATATCTGAAGGGATCATTAATGGTAGGTTTTTAAGTCGGTCTTTCTTCATCTCACAATCTCTCTCTCTCTCTCAGGCAAGCCAAACAAACCAACTTTTAGAGGGACCATAACATGCTTTTCTGTAAAATGTGGCCACCGACAATCAGCATAGTTTAAAACTCATTAAGGCCGTTGTGTCACTAAATGTTGCCTCCAAGTTTATTAACAAGGTTCACTTTTGTTGATCTCTGAATCCTCGTAGTATTATAGTGCACGTGGAATAAAAAAGGCAGTTTTAATAGTTAAAACCCTTTAGTCTACTTACACATAAAGGGTACGTGAGAATAAAGCTATTAGTTTCGAAGTTGAATTTTTAATTAATGGCGTAACACATGTTGCCGAGCACGTTGTGGGTAGTCGGCAAGACGTAAGTGTGAGACGACAAGGTTTTCTTTTTCCGGGGAGGGTAACCTCGGCGTAAATAACGGTGTTTTTGAAGATACCAGGCTTCTGCGTCAAAAATAGCGTACCTAATCGGTTGGGCTCTGTGCGCGGGTGACGATGATGAACGTTTGGTGGACTCCGTGTTCATTTTTGGCATCTTGGTCGGCAACGAAATGTGTAATCCCTTATTACTTATAATGGCCACATAACACCTTGGTAGATATTTCTGATGAATTCGACCATCAAAAATTTATGACGTCTACTGCATGTTTAACACAGTGAAATTCACTCTATGCCTACAACCGATTGCACATGAAAAATAAATGTGGACAAACAAACCCGAATTACTGTGCTGTAAACTTATCTTTTGACCAAAAGTATACTAAGCGTACGTCTTTTTAATTTTGAAATTTCATTTTCTGTGGATTGAATAACGTTTTGACTGCATCGATTTATATATTTATGTTTAGTTCTAAAATAAACATTTAAGGCCCTGCCGAATGTTCTTTCGACACTGTCATATCTCGACACGTTGGCTCTAGACTCCGCAAGCTGAGCCATTATCTCAAACTTTTGAGTGCCTGCGTTGTAACAATTAACTACAGAATTTTTTTTTAAAATTTAAACAGGAGTGGAGCAAAGTGGCAAGTGGCTGCAGATAACAAACATTGTCTAAGCAGAAGCACACTTTAAGAACTAACCCCACGCAGGGACAAGCAGGGTTTTCTCCTCCATAGGATCCAATTAGCGCTCAATGGCGACTGAACTCTCGATATCGTTTGAAATTAAGGATTTTCTCACTATTTAACGAAGTATCCCTTAGATGGCCATCAGGAAAAAATACAGGAAAAATCACCCACAATGCTTGTGGGTTTACTCGAATTAAAAAACTATGTTAATTTAAAAGGTGACGGTTACGGTGAATTATGCGATTAGGGTTCATTTTGAGGTTTAGTTCAGGTTTGGGGTTTAAAGCATGACAAGGGTAACGGTTACAGTTTTTCTCCTGTTAACTGTAGGGCAAAGGTTTAATTTGGTGTAAATTAAGTTAAGGATAAATGTGTTTTTGTTATGGTTAGTGTTAGCGTTAGGACATGGGTGTTATTTACATTTCCTGAAATTTAATGTGAGTCCACCTATTTTAAGAGGTTGCGGTGGTTCCTATTTCCGTATCCAACCATACAAGGATGCCCTACCCATATTTTTCTAAGGATGGGTGACTGCTCTGAGCATCGGACCATTAAAACTCGAACATTTCCCTTAGTCTATCGAACCCCAGTACGTGAACGGTAGTTCTCCTTATAAATAATGGTGTTAATCCTAAGTTTCAAGTCGAAACGGTGTCTTGATCTGTTTGCAGCACTGCATTGATAGCGTGCTGCGGGGAAATCCTGGATTTATTGTCTGCATTATACAGTTATCAGTGCAACGGACCATACTATTACCCAGGAAAACTATTACTGTGTTTTATGGCAGATATAAGTTAAAAAATTAATGTAGCAATTTAGGAGTTGAGTATATTTCCCTACTTAATGAGAAGAAAGCTCCTTATAATCACTACCGTTTTCTGATTATTCTGGCTTACAAATTGTGTTTTCCGGTAATAAAAGATATTTGATCTTACACTGTTGTCCCATAGTAATTTTTTTGGAAGCAACAAACGCATATGCGAACTTGAACCATGACGCTTAGTTTCGTCAAGAAGAAAGCCAAAGATTAGGAGACGCCAAAGCTTATCGAAAAATAGATTGTATTATTTTTAATGACTTTGCTCCAAATACAGTGATCATAATGAAAATATCCTTAAATAGATAAAGAAGAAATATCAGAAACTCATAAGCGTAATTCTAGTTCTTTATTGTGAGTTAATTACTCTGGTTATAATAACGGCTTTATTACCTGCTGATTAAAACGCACATAAATTCGGTACCTTATTACTACGTTTGCAACTACTAAATGTTTTTCATTCCGTCCATATATGATTGTGTCCGAAAATAACCTGTTTTGAGCGAACGTGTCATGCATATAGTTTAACAATTGGCAAAAGTCAAATTTTGGAATGTGCGGTCATTTTACATTGAACTTATCTCTAACCAGTATCCAGTGATTCTGAAATGGCAGCACGTACATAGAAGTATACAACTTAATTTTCAAGAATTGCTTATCAATCCCACATGCAACATTTACAGTTAAAGTGCCTCAGGCTGCTAATGGTGCTTTCTTGCAAGGCAGACTCGTCTCTTGATGTAGCCGCAACAAGGATAAATCAACTTCACGCAGCGGGGTGGGAAATAAAGACAAACAAGTTTTTAATGGAGGCTTTTGGAACCAAATATTCCGCACGACACAAAGATTAGTGAAAGTGCTAATTGGTTATAAAAAATGAAATAAATGACTGGCGTCTGTGCAACCAAAGGTTCGAGAGCATGTCTCAAATGCGAGAGGGAATGGGTGAAACCGTAGCATGCACCAGGAGGTGGCCTGGGAAGAGATGCTGCAATTGTGGCCGAAGATGGGAAGTGCAGTGATGTGCGCCATTCAACGCGCGTCAGCTCGTCGACACGATGGTATGGGAAGAAGGAGCGAGTCCCACGCAATTCAGTTAAGTAAGGCCTGAGTCTAAGCAAATACTGGATAGGTGCCTCCCGTTCAAAGAATTTTTGATATATTTCAATGTCAAGAAATATACATTTTCCTTGACAAACGCATTTTTATGCTGATGAGGAAGAATATAATGGCCGGAAACGTTTATATCTCATCCGCCCCGCGGTTTATAGTCGAAATATTAATGTTCGTTAATGAAATACAAAACACTTTGTGTTAAAGGACAGGAATGCTAAATATTCCTATGTCCTACCTGTAAAGAAATATATAACCATAATTCTAAGTTAATTTCTAGCATTGACTCAAATTCAGACACCTAGGTGTACCCAGAAATTAACTCTAGCCATATGGTTCAGGGATTTAATATGTTCCTATATCCTTGTATTGCTGGTTGGGAACCTAAACGATCACAGCCTAAAAAAATTAACGAATGTTAGCCGAATGTATTTGGAACATAAACGCAAGCGGAAAATTGCTGAAGCTTAACCTACCTTTATTATTGCGACTTTTGTATAATAAAGCACGCTTTTGTACAGCAGATCCGGCCAATATGATACAATGTATTTCACCTTTGTTTTGTGGTTGGGATTTATAGTTTAAAAATGGGTAACCACAATAAATTTTGGAGATGACTGGACGAGTTACGTCTACCTTTAATTAATTTTCGTCATGGTTGTTATAAATATTTATTAACGTCTTCAATTAACAGCATTTTTAATAAGAAAACGCTTGTGATACTTATCTTTTTAGAGGCGGAAGACGTTGTTGTTAGCACAAATGGATCAGTAGGCAACCTCAGATATTCCGTTGATTATACAAACGCTGAAAAAGAAAATGTAACGCTTGGTAAACAAACGCATAAGTAGTAAAAAAACAAAGATGACAATTTACAAGATCACGTTACAGAAAATATTTTAAAAAAGTATAAAAATGGGGAAAATTTAAGAACACTGATCGTGGTGTTACCCAGCTGGAGTGGGAGGTAGTCTCACTTATCAGCAAGTGGGAATTACGATTGGGAATCAAGCGCCCTCAGATGAATTTTGACTGCAAGGAAAACAAGTAAGGAACCCAAAAAGAAAGAGACAACGGTCCTATTTGCTAACATGTGATCACATCATTCCCATTTTGTGTTCACGTCGAAATTGGCTACCTCATTCAAACACACCATAACAGTTCGAGTGGCGTCTCAAACTTTTTAAATATATGAGGTTAAATAAAGACAGAGTGTATTTATTTACGTAGGTATGCCAGTTAAACTGGAAAGAGAGGGTATTGGAGAGAAAGGCGATTCTTTGCATATTCGTTAATTTTGACTGCAGTCTTTAGTTTTTATGTACATCGCTAGCACATTCTTTTATGTTGTTAATAGGTCTTGTCTGCAAACAGATTTTTGCGTGGGTCATTATTATTTGACTTAACTTTAGCATATCAAAGAATCTCAAATATTGCTCTGCTCTGATTGTGTAGCGCTACCTTATCTTCATTAGAAAGCTGACCGTTAATTTAAAAGTTTATTCAGCCGAAACATTATCACCTTTTAACACTGCTTGCGACAGATGCTGAATAAAATTCTTAAAATTTACCTATTTAAGCTTCTTTTCTGTTAATAATACTTGAAAACTTGACGCTACGAAAGGGGTTAGCAACATTAACTGATAATCTAATTATATCAGTACATTGATGAGATACTTTGCAAATTTAAAACATGTCATATAAAACTGATCCAAAGTACTTGAACTACACGGGTTTAATTCAGAAAACTATGGTGCAACGGAGTACGAAAGGTTTATTGTTTTCTATTGATTGGAAGTTAACATCTGTTTTACGCGAAAATGAAACATGGTTGGATTTGCTATGATGCATAGAACATTTTATTATAATCCAAAGTAATCGCATTTAAAAAAATGTAGGAGTTGCTTGTTGCAAAATATTGAAATTCCTCAGGTTGCAAAAAAAGTATTGGAAGCTCAAACGGTTGTGGTTTGAGATGTTAGATCGTGGCAAAAGAAATTGTACTCCCCCCTGACCTCCATTTACTATGCACTTAAATGTATTTTGGAGTTTTAAAAATTTCCAAACCATCCTTTCCTACGAAAATAGGAAGCCACTTAACCTCCCCCTACTTGTGTTCCGACGCATGGAACAATTTCCATTACATATAGAACTCGTATTAGGTACCTAAATTAGTCTAAAACCCAGCGTAAAGGCAAAATATCTGACTGAACACCCTGTTGATCAGTCACTTACCTTTTCCCATATTTCTGCTGTTTTGACCCTCACCTCTCTGTCTCTAATTTCAAAATAATTTTGCGAATTTCCATTGACTAACAAACAGTATCCGATATTAGTGATAGAGAAAAGAAAATTATCATATACTGTGTTTTGTGCGACGTCCTTTTCGTTTGTTTTGACTTTTTATTTCCTCATTTCTCTATTGTCATCTTGGAAACACGTTGTATCTGATAAAAGTAAACATACGTCTTGTAGAAAGCAGTTCGGAAGGAGAAGATGATATCACAGGAACGAGAAGTTTATTGGTCTAACATTTCTGATTCTCATTCGCGCGCATCCGCGGAGAAAATCGCACATGAGAGAGCTGGAGTCACAAGGTGTTTTTTTATAGTAAATACGGACAACGCGACCAGATGCTTGCTAAAATTACCAGCTTTCATGATTACCACCGCGTGTCATAATTGACGCACTGTTGGCTTGACAGTCCGTTCTTTAATATGCTAAAAATCGCCTGGTTCATCTCGCACAGGACATTTATCGCGTTTCGAGCCCTCAATGTTATGTGATTTCATCTTCCGTATTAGATTTTGGCGTGTTACTTATCCGCCAAATTGGATCATTGTCATTATGTGTGTTAGCCGCTTGCGTACTCCCCAACGTGACCTATTTCCCTGCTCAGGCGAGGCCTCGGAGCAGAATGTGGGAACGAAACAATTTTGCGAGCCTGAGAACCATGCCTCAAGCAGCTCGTGGCACACGCGATTATCAACCCTTTCGAGTATTTCAGTTGTCTGATTCTTGAAAATGTGGTTGGGTACCGTTGTGTGGACTGCAATCTGGGTGCTAGCAATTTTCATTCTTACCACTGTTGCATGCTCCAATTTTGGCGTGCGCAGCAATCTTCTGGTTTCTCTGATGCACTTGCTTTGTCCGAAATTGTGCCAGATACGGTGAAAACATACCAGACGTTTCCTGCCGTGACCACAGAGTCCTCGCAGAAACCACAAATCACAAGTGGTCGTAACTCATGCTTCAGTTTAGGGTTAAATATAGATGCCTCGAAAGTTTCTCCCTGGCCAACAGCCCCTGAAAAGGATAAAAACGTATCATGAAGGCGTACTGTTGAAAAATATTTTATCCAAACGTGGCAATCCGTGACTAAATAAAATAGCATTTAAGTATTCGACGAGCTAATAATATAGTTAAATTTATGTCAGATAGCCTAGGTTTGTTTTTGGATGCAAACGTATCAGGATTGCTTGACTGGAATGAAGTCCACAGTGTCACTTAAAAGAAAATTAAGCAATATGAAGTTTCCTTTTGATTTGGAGCTTATATTGAACGTAGTTTTGAGAAATTCAATTCGCTACGTCAATAACCAAACTTATCAGATCATTCAGCACCATGATACTAACATAAAAAGCCAAAGTATGCCTGTGATCAAAGTGAAATATCTATGTTAGTGACTGATTTCCATCTTGACAGAAAATGAGAGGAAACTTCGAAAGGTTTTTGTTCGACAGCTGCCAGCTGGATGGTTTTCACCATTTCTGTTTAAATACTACTCCATTTAGAGGGAACGTATTTGATTGATCTGCACTACAAATCAATCAAGTTGCCAAACGTTTGGCATGATGGCAGAGGTTTTGGGTTCATCTTCATACTCAGTAGTTCCGCTAAAAAATTCTGAACAATTTGCTCTGAGGCACGCATCTTGATGATACTTATTATCGCATTGATCCCAAAGATGCCTTTTAGGTGGTCTACGAGACATCGCCTTCTTATCTATAGGCCTAATCCAACGAGTGCTAGCAGCATCCGAGGCTGTGGTCATATGCCTAACAAACCTAACACTGTGCTGTCAGAAGACGCTCGTACAGGCAATCTCTCTTCCATGGCTGAAAACCACTTCCGGTGGTGTTCACACGACGTCCCCACCCCCTGAGGGCAGTTTTTCAGTCCGCGTACTTGACAGTGATATTCCATCCGCATACTAAACCCTAACTATATTCTACAATCATACCCACTGACCGCTATGACAAGATCACCCTTGTCGGTGGCGTGCTAACGATCAGTATTCGCTTCTAAACCATTATCTTTTTAAATGCTTGTGTAAAATTCGGGTTTTCGGCTGCGTAAAGGTTTGTCAGAATTTCTCCATCTCCCAACACTTATGTCCTAATGCAAAGAAAAACTTTCTTTAGGCTCGTATAACAGCCTTCACTGGGACTACCAGCTAAGCAAAAAGGTATATTATCAGACTACATGTCTTGTTTGTCTTTCAGTTCCTGTTCCCGGTTTTTAGTTTTATTTCTCTGCCGCTAATGACAAATCAAATACTAAAATGTTTCAAACTTTTAATGAATAATATTCACTTACACTGACAGAGCTTAAACTCACATTATGTAAGTTTCGGTTAATTAGAGAGCACAGCGCATTTCCCAAGAAATTGTCTGCAATCAGTAGAACACTCATTTGGTGCTAGTCTTCTACTTCGGCAAATTTTGTGCGGCGTCTCCAAAACTCTGTAGCACGAAAGATTATGGCTCCGATAGCGTCTCACTTAAACATCCTAAATTACACTTTATTCAGATAAAGCCATTTTTTAAAAGTGTCCTTTATAGATCTTAAGACCTATAATGTCTGGCATACTGATTGAAATATTACTAGCTCACAAATATCGATTTATTTTGGTATTGAAATTTGAAAAGTCCGAACTGCGCACAGTTAGCCATCTTCTGATATGACCTTCGTTAAGTATATATCGAAATATATTTTGAGATTTGTGGAGCACTTGGTTGTCATTATTTGCTTCAGAAATAAGAATTTTTAAACCATACATATGCTTACATTTGAAAAGTTCACCTCAAAGAGGTTGTAATATCTTTAGCAATGTTCATTATTTTACACGCGTTTACCTCTGTTAAAGTGGTAACAGATTTTTCATAAACATTTTAACTCACCTTGAAAACTGCCAACTAATCAGAAAACCGATTTCTCGTGTTAAAGGATGCAAATTGGTTAAGTAGATTTCTTCAGGTTTTCAGTCTAGAGTATCGTTTTTGTCACTTAATTCCACATTTACGCCGTCTTGAAGTTAATAATAAAATGTTAAGGATTGAGCCTTCTATAAAAATTCTTATTTAAAGCATGCCTCGAAGTCCGTTTCGTACTAATGCGTAGCCCGCAATTTATCGACTGCCGAGAGTCTACATGATTACTGCAGAAGTATACGAGGGCATAAAAAACTTAAACAAATATATATGCATTGTGTTTCATTAATTTATATTTTTCCTTATACCGTGTAGTGTCGCAAATCTGTTCTCAAGAAGTAGCTTGTAATATAAGCTTACAAAACGTTCAGAAAATGAATAAACTTTACTCAAACATTCAATAAACCTAGACAGCATGTGTGACGATAAAAATATAAATTACAGCAGCTGCCTTCTGGCATTGCCACAATGCAGGCACTTAGAAAACTATCTCAGATAATAAGATTTTATCTTAAACATGACGCATTTAAGGGAACTAGAAAGAGTTTGGTGATATACGAAAACTAACCTATGCCATTTGGTATTTTTTGTATTTTATTTTTAAGTCTTAATATGAAAGTCAGTTATATACTATGCGAACCATCTTTTTAGGGTAAAATTGGCTTGTTTAGATTTTGCAGCAAATTAACCTTTGATTGCACATGATATGTATGGTTGGAGGTTTGAAGCCGATTCATAGCCTTCTGTAGAACGCTCTACTGAAGGTGTTATACCACAGCTGCGGCTCACGGAAAGAACATGCAATCCAATCATGCGATTTTTTTCCGTAAGTGCTGCTATGTTCTGCAACTTAAATAGTCTCAAATTCGGTACCCATGAGACTACCTGATATTGATCGTTTCATACTGAACTCTTAACCTATTTAAGGCAAACGTTCTTGCGCATCATTATTTTTACAAAAAAATACGCACTTCCTTCTGGATCTCCTAAGTAATTATATGGTCAGTCTTTCTTGGAATTCCGATTTCCAAGCAGTTTTTAGGTATTTTTTTATTTTTATGCATACAAGTGGTATATATAGTGCTGTTAGTAATAACAGAATTTTACCAGTTTCCAGTTTAATGTTCAGAAGCGTGAAGGTTGCTTCATTTACGCATTAGGCTCGCTTGAAATCCTGCAGTTTTCAAATAACTACACCGAAAAGAAATTACCCAAATAAATGGCGTGTTTGTTGGGCAGCTGGCTTTTTCTGTTTGTCTGTATATTTTCTGTTTCTCATTTCTGTGGTCATTTAAAAAAATAAAGATGCATAGTCCCCCTATAAATCGAACAAAATCCAGTCACGTTGATAAATATTCCAACCTAACTTGTTTTAAAACTATATGATCTAGGTTTCCTGCGTTTCAAATGGCATCAGCATTGTTACCCTTGTTTGAAGGTTATTTTTTAAATCAATTGCTGGTTTAATGTTTGTTTTCAACGTTTTCTTTCAGCCAGCAATAATTTCTCAGTCGAAGTTTACAACTCTGATCAGCAGCACAAACCACCTCATTCTGTGAGATTCTGTACAAATTTTGGGCAATTCAAAGTAAGCATTTGTAAAACAATTTGTGAAAGGAAAACGTCATCGTAAGTGTTATCTCTGTGGCTACCTCCAGGAACGCTCCGCCGAAGTAATGAGCGTGGCCCTGCAAACGGTCCCTTACTTAAATATGTACCCAATTCCTCTTCTTAACTGCTAACACTAACCCTAACTTACCTTAACCCAGGAACCCCTGGAATATATCGCACCGACATGCTGATTGTGCGTATTCTCTTTTTTCATGTCCTGTAAAGGATGCCACATCAGTTATTCCTATCAAACAAACGCTTGTTCAATTCAGATTTCTGTAACTAATGTTCATGTCAGTTTTTTAATGCCATCAGTGGGGGCTTTGGTCGAGGTTCGGCTTTTCAGAATTTCCTAACTATTTACTCTTGTGTACAAAAACGTGGAAACTGTTTTATTTAACCATAAGGCTCATATAGCAGCCTGTATTGAACCAAGAACAAAACGGAAAGGTAAATTATCAGACTAAACTTCCTGTTTGTCTTTCTATTTTAGATCAGTTTGTCAAAAACGTGCTTCGGAAGTTAAGATGACAATGATATCAATTAATGTACCTATTATTAGTTAAAGAGAGTACAATGATTTTTGTAATCATTCAGTGCCTTCACTTAGTTCAATCCATACAAGGCCACAAAGCTGTTAGAAAAATGCTGTTCCTTTTCGCAAGTGGGAAAGGATCAAGTGTCAGTGTACCACAAAATGCGAAGGTTTTCCGATTGTCTGCAATCCTCTGAGAAATGCTGGTATAGCAATAATTGAAAGGCGTCTTGGAAGCTCCTATGGGCACCCCTTTTTATATCAAAAGAATAGGAATGTTTTGCTGAAAATTTGACGCCCCCGTCTGAGAAAAATCTAATAAGTTTTTGCAGAAATTAGAAGTATCAGCCAATAGTTTCTGATTTTCATGGTCTCTTCGGACCTTGATTTCGTTTAGATTTTGTTTCAAAATTCACTTAAACGTAGGTTTTGTAACTATTCGGGCTTTTTGACGTTACGAACAGCCATTTTTCAAAACCTTTGCATTAACTCGAATATTTATTTTCATCAACACAAAGATCTGTATCTAGCAGACATCCGCGCTTTTGGCTCGCCTATAAACTTGCGACTGCGCACATATATATGTAGAATGGCAATTACAGCTTTCAATTAAAACCACTGCTTTCGATCCAAAAATGGAAAACCTGGTCAACTATGACATTGTTTGCATTGAATGTGAAAGAATCAACAGGCTTGCTCAAGCAACCTTCTTATTTATTATTTTGCATATCAGTTTTCTGCCGTTTTAATTATACAAAATTTCTACTCCGCAGGTTAATTCTTCTAAGTCGTCTGTTGCATCTCAAACCGCTCCCTCAAGAGAACCTGTTAGATAAAACAAACCTGTAACATTTATATCACTAAGCAAAAGGAAAGTCCAGGACACAAATTATCTCACTCCTCTATCCTTATCTTTCGGAGCGTTTCAGAAACCTCATTTACACATTAGGCTTGCATGCCACCCTGCAGTGGACTAAGAACCTAACAGGAAAAGAAAATTACTGGGCTACACTTCCTGTTTTCTAATGCAGTTCCATTCCATGTATGTCCGCATCGTCCTCTCCTCATTCGTCAGCCACAAACATGAAATAAATTTAATCTCAACAAAATATCTAGGCGATAACACTTGTTCATGCAGATTAAGATTGCAAATCAAATATTGGAAGTTTTTTTTACTAGAGAGTACAGAACTTGTACAATTGATTGCCTACAAGCACTGAAAGATATCTCAGGTCGTATTTGTATTCTCTCTTTCTCTTTCTCTCTCTTTCTCTTTAGACATGGAGAGACATCATCAGACGTTTTGTGGTTCAGAGGCTGCTGACTATATGGTGCTGCCCTCTTCTGCCAAAGTTCTACTCCACTAAGATGGCGCTAAGTGGATTGATCTGAGCTTACAAGACGTATAGATGCTTATGTTTGGCGCGGTCAGAATCCCTCCTTCGCTGGCTTTTTTCGACCACCTACGTACGCAGTAGCTCAGCTTAAATTATTTTGAACGTGATGCCACTCTGGTA
This sequence comes from Schistocephalus solidus, assembly GCA_017591395.1. Classification (NCBI taxonomy): domain Eukaryota; kingdom Metazoa; phylum Platyhelminthes; class Cestoda; order Diphyllobothriidea; family Diphyllobothriidae; genus Schistocephalus; species Schistocephalus solidus. Next base: position 48,733 of record WEDG01001955.1, on the reverse strand, counting down.
TCACCACATACTCTTCATTTTTTTACAGCTTAACAGATTAGGAGTCATTTAGCTTACGGAACTCATGTAATCTCATCGGCTATGCAAATTTCAGACAGGAGTTGTTGTGCATAAGTGTGCAAAATTCTTGTTTATTAACGTACTTTCAGCGCCGGCCTCCGCATAGAAAAACATCTACCTCTATTTGCTTTGATGGATCTTATATACCACATGAGGAGCATTATTAAATTTTTGTATAAGATGTTACTCACTTTTGAAAAAATCTCAAACATAATGTTTTTGAAAGCGATATATGGCCGGTGTCACTTTTAACCTTCTAAGAAGACGTGATTGGCTATAAAATGAGCCCTATTTAAGGGCTTATTTTTATAACTTTTTGTTTTAATAGGCAGCCAAAAAATAGTAGATTAAAAAGCAGGCACCCTAAAGAGGCTGGTATATCATGCTGTTATACCGCAGGATGATCAAATAAAAGAAAGTAAAATGGATTTTCAGTACCTCGAGGCCACTTATTTGATAATTCAAAGCAAAATCTTTTTGTGTACCACAAAAATGTAAGCGAACCACTGAAAACCAAAGGTAAACGTTCAGTGAAGTGGGTTGTTTTTTTCGGATTATTTAAGATCCTCCCACATAACTGATATAGATAAAGTTGGAAGTCATCTTAGAAGATCTTATGGGCATCGTCCTTTCTGAATAAATATCATTCACCTGCTTTTTCGTTTTCGTTTCGCGGAACGTTTTATTAGTGCTCTAGGAGCACGCTTTCTAGTTATGTGGCGATAGCACATGTGTCAGTCAACTGAATAAATACGAATGTAAGAACTTTGCTTTCTTAATCATTATTTTCTATGTATTTGTTTGTATAAATTTTGCTTACTTATCCTGTTTTTTGACATAACGATTGACAGTTATTCCGAAATGATATCTTAATTGCCGCAATGTTACAGGCATCCGAGCATTTGACCATTCCATACGTTTGCGAACACTGGCCTATGTGCGTAGAAGTCGAACGAAAACGGGTGTTTTTTGAAAAAACGTCACCTAAAAATCCCCGGCTGAAATACAAATGAGAGATCTGGTCACCTGTAAACTTTGCATAGTCCCTCAATTAGGGAATTTTTTGACCATGTGGTTTCATGGATTGAAAAATGCTCACTTTCTGATTCTAAAATTTTTTTAATCACATCTCTAAGCCGACCCTAGCGTCTCAAAACAGCTCACTTACGAAAGATTGTTTGATAAAAATAATCTGCTACCTTTATACCATTGCTCCAATACAGCTTCCAAAATTATAAATCATGCTTTCCCTATGAACAAAACTAAAAAACATAATTTATAGTTCGTTCTTTCCCTAAAAAGACGGTGTAAATTCACACGTCTAACATGCCTAGGCATTGAAAGGACCTGTCAAAAAGAAAGAATGTGTGACAGTCCAAGGTTATTTAGCAAATAAAAATGAAATCAAAGTTGTCAGGCAGCACATTCAGTTTGACGAATCTCAAATTTACCGTCATGTAGCGAGACACTGATTTCCAAGAGTTTTTTTTTTAATTTCACCTAATAAATCACGAAAACATCGTGTTTGTCAACTGGTAAACTTCAACTCTATGTGGTTAATTAACTTGGTCTGATGTTCTCAGATCTACAACTAACTCAAAAACTGTCTCTACGGCCTACTTAAATCAAAGAAGCCACCTTGAGTCGTCTAATCGTCCTTTATTTAGATGACTCTACGATGCCGTATGCTTGGCATGTTGCCAAAACCCCTGTCTAATTCTGCGATATTAGCGAATTTAGGAGTTCAAGAGTGCGAGGGCAAAGAAAGAGACAAGATCGTTGGAATAAAAGTTCACTTTTGAGACTTCATGTACGCACGCGGTATCACATAATGGTGGTATGTTACATAGTATTGGCAGTTTCGATAAGCTGCAGTTGTTTGGCAATGGCATACCTACTAAAAGAAGCAGATCCCGCACGCAATGGTATAATAGTTTGATTCTTCACAACCGGGACGATAATTGCCGAAAATGTAACACACTCCTGGGTTATTGGACCTCTTTGCTGGCCGAAATTGACATGAAAAACAATGGATGCGTGGTTTTCTAGGAAGCGTCTAAGCAGAGAATATTAAGGTTGAGGTCAGAGAGTTTGCCAGTCGAATAAGGGTCGGCAAACCGTGGTTCCGGCAGTTCTTGGCTCTCCTGAGAAATGTAGTCTTAGGGAATATGTATGTGTGCCCGGATCTCGTCGAATCACAAACAACTTGGGAGCTGGCTTTTTACTCCGCACTGCTGCTACGCGCTTGGATTTTTCCCGAAAAAGTCGCTGTGTTTACAAATGCTTTAGACTCTGTTAACGGTGCCAGATGTTTCCTGTAGTGACAATGAGCTTCTTTGCCTTATGGCCCCTAATCAAGCTGTAACCAAAATAAGAGGGGTTTAGAGAAGGCAGTTGACGTATTTCCAGACGCTCTAAATGTTTAAGGGATTGATAAGCTCTTTCTCCTTAGCAGGACATAGATATAAGAATTGCCTGGAGTAAAACTTGGCAATTTGGGAACAAAGGATAGGTTAACGAATACTATGGAATTGGTGCTAATAAGGGTTTTATAGGGGTGGCTAAATCAAGAAAAGCAGAGCAGTCATTTAATCATAAACCTAACGATTATTTTTTAAAGATTAGTATTCGCTACCTGGTTAGCAGGCTCACACACTAGTTTGTTGCCCTGACAAGTGAACGACTTCCGAGATCCGGTGGATTTACGTCACGCAATCCACTATTCAACGAATTATTCCTAGCGAAACTGAATCACTTTTAATAGACCCTCAACGGGAGAAAGAAGGAGACCGCCTTTGCGCGATCTTTCAGTACCACGGTAAAAAGAACGTGTTTTTTTATACTACTGAGTTGATAGCTCATTTGTTTTCATGTGGGTGGGGCTATAGCTTCCGTGTCATTTCGTGGGCCGTCATAAAGCAACTCCAGCCTGCACATGTCAATGAGCTTTCCTTGAGCACGTCTCATTTAGTTTCTCGTCCTGTGATCACATGCACTGGATGGTGACGTTGATTTGATAGTCATTCTGTCTACGAACCCTTGTTTCCAATCCACTTAAGTGTGTGTCAGCACACAATTAAGGCACTTTAAAACACAAATTGTCGAACACGTGTCTTTGCTAACTAATCCTTGGGCCGATAAAGTTACATGGATTATGAATACATAAATCATTAAGCGGGTTCATACATTTTGTATGATTAACAATCACCGTTCCTACAACGGCCGCCTGGCAAGGTCGGCGGTTTGAGGACAATGGGGCTGGCGAAGTGGTAGGTACGGTAGCATGTGAGCGATGTTCGGGGGTAGAGTGCAGGGAAAGAATATCACTGTCCAGTACGCGGGGTAAACGACTGTCATCAGGGGGTGATGACGGCGTATGGATACCACCTGAAGTGGTTGTTGGCCATGGAAGAAATGCTCCCGTACAAGCATCTTCTGACAGAACAAGGTTGGGTTTGTTAGCCATATAGCCACTGCCTCGGTTGTTGCTAGCACCCTTTGACGTGGGTCTTCAGAAAAGTTGGCTAATTTCCGGCAGACAACCTGAAAAACGTCTTTGTGCTCAACGCGGTGGTTAGCATCAACTAACTGGACAAGAATACAATTCAAAATTGATTCAGTTTCACCTTTAACTTAACCAGGCAAATATGTGTTAACGTGCCTTCTTTTCTAGACACCTCTTTGTACGTCTTTCGTATCTGGCTCCACAGGAGCAGGTGAATGAGTCAATACACATTGAAATAGCCTTCAAAGGGAGTCAATTTGTTGCTCCCAATCGTATGAGGGGAGAGTTCTTTAAGGATAACCGTAGGCTCGCGCCTAGAACGCGCTCGTTATGGCTCTCTTCAGACGTCATTTTACTAGATCCTTTGTTATATCCCCAAGGAAGGTCAGTCTTATTAACACGTCCTTCTTTTCTGCCGTTAAGGTGATACGTTTTGTATTGCGCTCTCAAATTTTTCGTAAAATAAATTTATCGGGTTATCCTTTTTTACAAAGTGTGTCCTGCATCTGCTGGAGCTCTGCTTCAACCGTTTCAGGGAAGCATATGCCTCGTGCCCAAGCTAATAGTCCATTTACTAAATTTAGCTTAATATTCAGGTGAACAAAATTGTGAAAATTGATGTTTGGTCCCGTCTGAAATATCTTTCGGAATATCCTACGTTTGATTGATCCATCCTTTTGCCTTTGTAGAAGGACGTCAAGAACGCAATTTCATTAACCACCTCAAATGCTACCGAAAATTTGAGCAAGGGATGCACACTGTTAAAATTATGAACCAAGGCATCGGTGTCGATGTTATGCTCCGTCAATAAGAAGATGTCATTTAAATACCGACCATAAAAGTAAAATTCATGGATAGTGTTATTAAGACTCTTATTCTCGATCTTGCCAAGGAACAACTTATTGAGAAACGGTTAAAACGGTTTACCAATCGTAACACCGTCTAAAAGCCTGTATAACTTACCAATATTGAGTAACTGAATACCTAGCAAGCAACGGGTCAGACGTTTACTAAGGATTTTCACGAGCAACCTTTCTGATATATAACGCTCTTATAAAATGTGTATATATGTTTGATTGGGGGCAAATATGATATTTGAAAGTCAGTATCCGATGCCCTACGATGGCCGAAAAGATAGCACCTACATAGCGAGTCTAGAATTTCGGTCTAGGATTATGGGGAAACGCATCTTTAATTCTTACAGAGACTAATTGGCTACAGCCCCCAAAATCGATGAACCAATGGATTTGCCTTTTCTCCAATATTGTTTCGCCAAACATGAAATACGTTCTGCAACAGCACTTTTTCAGATGAATATCGTGAGCTTGACTGTTAAGCACATTGTTTTGCCGGCGTCTGCTGATAATTCGATCAATAGCTGCAGATGCATAAAAGTAAATTGAGACATACCATAAAAGGATGCCATGACCTCCGCTGGTAGGAATATTGACCCTTTAATTTGTTCCGACAATTTATTTACCAAACTTATTTAAGTGTCTGAAATACGGAGTAAATGTGAGATACCGAAACAATACCTTGTCATATGACACTTTTTTAGTACAGTTGTGTGATGATTAGGGACGGAATATAATAACGCCATATATAGTCTGGATTACGCCATGTTTTGGGCACCTGTCGTGAACCAGTCTACCTTTCCCTTTGCACTTAATTTCTTTTGTGATACCAGTGTCACAGTACTATCGCGCTTCACCGCTTAACCGCAGATTGACTGCATATTTCACACAGAGCTGGTAAACCATTGGTACATTTTCTACTTGGTAAAGGTAAATTGTCCGTCCAATGCAACAATGAAATGCAACTAGGCCGGTTAGGTGACAATACCTCTATCTTCATCCTGGTTTCTCTTGGTGCGTTCAATTCGCCCTTGAAATGCGTTTTGTGTGGACGGCGCACCCTGAAGCGTGATGATAATAAGAGTCAGATAAGGTGTATATTCTCCTTCCTCGCTTCCTTCTAACTGAGGATATATTTTACCGCTGTATTCATTTTAGCATTTTTGGTATCAGGTGTGTTGCATGTCACTTCCTGCCATAACACCGGTAGGTGATTATTGCCCTAGTTTTTAAAACAAAGGCTGTTTATCAGTGTGTCGTTGTTGTCAATTCTGTTTTAGAACGCATTCAATTGATTAGATCTTAAAAAAATATATTCAAATCTTTCTTGGTTATTTCAAAAACATTAATATTTTGTTCACGTATTTTTTTATTATTATTAGTTCGCCTCCAATTTACACTGCTGTCAGCATGTAAGACATTGCTTGACGTTTTTTCAAAATGGGAAAGTTTTTTTGAAATGATCAAAGGCTGCATTCTAACTTACCCTAACGTTGACCATTTGCCATCATTTCCGGCTTTGTAAGGGTATACCAATGAATCAGGTGTTTCTTGAAAAGCATTTGTGCGCTATCGCGGTTTTGCACATACAATCTGCCCTCTTTTTTTGATTTCCTGTCAAATGGCTTGTATTTTTCTTTTGTGTGTTGGTTAGTTAATCCTTTGATGACCTTGCATTTTTATCATCCATCATGGCCTTTTTGGTGATTATCTCCAATATAGAATGCCTTGGTTTTTGTTAAATGGTTGTGTGATGCTCATTCCGCTGAACCGGTAAGGGGACTTCCGAAAATGAGGGCAGGATCGCCAAAAATGATGCTTTTTAGTTTGAAGTTGTGCATTCTTGCAGACGTCGGAGGATGGGCTACATGATTCACATGAGTTATTGGACCTCTTTGCTCTGAAATGCATGCGTGCTTGATCAGGAGCACAAAGATACATAAACGGCAGTTGAAATTAGGTGTGAAAATATTAAATCTGAAACGTTCTTTAACTGATCTGCGTGTTCTAAGGACCAGATCTTTCTTTGACATGCCTCTTTAAATGACCTAAGATCTTTCTCGGTTACATGGATTTCTGAGAACTCAAATAAATTTTCACGGTCAAGCTGACAAAAAATGGCTTTTAAATTAATTTGGTAAATAACTCAGTGATTTTCTTAGTTGTGATCATATTTCAATATTTTGGCACTGGCAGTGAATACAAGAGTTTCCGGCTCCTGGATACAACATATATTCGTTTGTGTTTTCTTTGTGTATCTTTTTAATAAGTGTCTCGTCTCGGTTTATGTGCTAATGATCCCGTGGGAATCCAAAGGTTCAAGAAACGTTACTGTTCAAGTGACCACGCGTTCATTGCATTAAGAACATTTTGTGTTTTGTCCTTTATCCTCCAATGGCTTGTTAAGTTTTATCCCAGAAGAGCCTGTTTTGCGTTCGTTACCAATTGTCATAAAAACGCTGCTGTGCATAGTTATGAAAGTATATGCAATTAATGCAATCTAAAGTAGCCGGAGGACTGAACAAACGGTAAATATGCCAGTAAAATATTTTTGGGTGGACGAACAATTTTTAACTTGATCTCAAAGCACTTAAGGAGGTCTTGTTTCATGAATTCCTCTTATTTCCATAACACGTGCTTTAAATTAAGCTTGTTAACGATTACAATAGTATGTCCGCACGAGCAAGGTTTCGTCTTTTCAATTTCTAACTTAACAGTGTTTTATGAGCTCTTTTGAATCTATCAGGTTGTTTACCTATTTAAAAAACTTACAAAATGTATGAAGGCTTGAACTTTAAACCTTTTGCAAATTCATTTACTGGTCTCTTAATTGTTCCCTGTAGTCTCACTTATCCTAGCTCACAGGAATATGCCTTATTTTATTTTTCCCGTTTACACGAGTTTTTAGGCTCATTGTGCGAAATCAGCTCATACCGCGTTCTCGGAAGATAAACAGTAGTAAATAAATGACGATACCTATTAAGAAAACATATTTTGGTTAAAAATATATATATCATTACTTAGAAATACTAATTTTTTAGAAAATTAGTAAATTTCGAATACAGTAAAATCGGGATAGGTTATAAACCGGACGTTTTAAGGGGTCAGAAGGCTTATTCATGTTAAAAAACTGTAAATAAAACATCAAAAGTGGAATTTACTATTACAAAATGTTCTTTAGTATATATTCCACGGAAAGTACTGTCCAGATTAAAGTAAATAGAAAATATGACCGTTACCAAACAGCGTAAATTTCTAGTACATATTCCATGACAATTCCACGGTAATTTGGTGGTTCGTTCTTCCGCCTATACACTGTTTAATATGCGCTTGAGTAATTTAAACAGGATTTTGCTTAATGGCGCTGGCAGGGGCATCACAGGAATAAATAATTTCATAAGCTGACATTCTGATAGAACGGACAGAGACTAATAAATTTAAATGTAAATTTTAAGTGAACACCTAAACGTACTTCTAATGGATATAAGGAGGACTTGTTTTTAAATATCTTCGTTTTCATTATTTGCGTTGTATTACGAATGCTTTAAAATCGTCCTTGAAACGGTCATTAAAAATTTATGTTTTCGTGTTATTTCAGTCGTTTGCCCATAACTCTTGATTCTGTTTTGTGCTTATTACAGCCTTCAAATTGAGATATTTCTTAAAGGAATTTATCAAACATTTGAGTTCTGGGACAGTCTTTCTACTGCAGGTGGCCGTTGGGGTCACTTTTATGACTCACCAAAACATGAAATCTCATTGCCGAAAATATTAACACCCACAACATAATTCGGCAATTAATTCTGCCTAGATCGAATTTTAAACTCTAATAATAAGTTACCTTTTTAAGAAACACTTTAATACGATATTTATTTATCGAATGCTTGCGTGTTTAGCCGTTTTCCGAGAAAAAATCAAAGAAAAAATGGGCGACATTTGACTAGTTTTTGGACTTCGCTGAAAATAAGATATCCTTTGTCTGCTGAAAATGGAAAAACACAGTGACTTTTTTCTATTGTAGCGTTTAGCGTTATACTTCACTCTCACGTTCAGGGTATTTTAAATACATAACCCAGTTGCCCAATTTAAACCCAGAGTTTTCAAAGAAATATCAATATTTTGCTTTTTCCGTTTCAATTTTCCTTATTCATTAATAAGCAACTGCATATAGATATTGTCTCTTCATCTTTCGCTAACGGCGGTACAGAGACATATAGTGACATGTCGTATACATGTTTGTGCACAGTCCCTTTTATTGGTGTGTTAAAACAAAAAAACAATTACACAAGTGTATTACTACGTTTTTTGACGTAAGACGTCAGCTATTTGTAAAAATGAATACCGAAACGAAATATGTCCTTTTTTCCCGAAAACAATGATAGAACACCTGAGCTCGATTCCGTCACGTCTTGAACCGCGGACTCTCCAATTTTAGTCACAGTTTACGCATGGAATCCAATACATTAGCAGAAACCTCTACCTTAGACATTACTTAGCTTGACAGTTAGCCAAATTCCTTTTTCCCAAAAAAGGTTCAAAATGCTCGAATGATAAATAATGAACTTAACGAAATGGATGAAATATAGGTATGAAGCTTATAGCCGCCTAATAAGGACACGAAAATGGAGACGCCCTGTCCACTTAACATAGGTTGTCCTGTGGTAACTTCCGGGGACGGTACAATTTGCCGTGGCTTAAACCTAACCTAAAACCAAACGTTTGCCTTTATCTTAACCCTAGCCCAAAGTTAAACCTTAGCCCTTAACTTAAAACGAACCCTAAAATTAGTCTTAACACTTAGCTAAACTCTAAATTTAATGTCCCTTGAATTGGGCGTAAGGCGACATAAATTGTGGATGGTTCATACTACCTTGTCCTACCTAAACGGTCGTTCATCTTCAATCTAAATGAAAGAGAACACTTTCAGGAAAAATAATAAACATTCTTAAATTCAAGACAACGACCACAATCCGAATGAATAACGGATACACAAAAAGCTATCACAGCTTTTCACAAAATACACCAAGTTGGTCGAAGTGCTACACACATGCTAATATACTTAATGAACGCATTACACAGAAAATGCATGAAAAAAATGTAAAAAAACTTATATCGGTGCTTGCATCTCTTCGTGTTTTAATTTTCAGGTAGAAGCAAAATAAAGGGTTACAGTCCCTGATTCAGGTTAACATCTCCAGAGAGAGACAACCATTTTGGTCTAGATATTTTGATGAAATATTTGTGATGCATTTGCTCAGGGCGAGCATAATGTTTTAAGTATCCATAGTAAAAGAGCCTTTTTGTTAGTCGTATGTTACGTTTTAATTTATCTAAATCTCGTCAAATTTATATGTGACTTCTATCGTTATTTACGCAAGTCTCAGATAGGGTCATTTTTATTAAGTAGAGGATTTGGCAGATTTATATTATTCCGTTGACCCATTTGTGAAAATTCCGTCAAAGGAATCATTTTTATTTATTAATAAAGAAGTATCTATAAGTGAGGTCACATACTGTATGCAAATCATGTGTTCCCACACATAATATATAATTGAGATTAGTCACATCAATGATGTAGCATACAAGCCAATTCAACTACCTCTAAAAAGCAGTAACGGGTCTCGCATCTTGTCACTTTTTGACAATCAATTGATAATTGATGTTTGCTGTCAGCGGATTCTACGCCCATACAAGATATGAAAACCAGGGCACACCCTAGAATACTATATTGTAATAGTTCTGCATTTGTGCACACAAAACCAAAACTCATACAATTACCACCATGAGAAGCCCAATAAAAGAGACTGCTATCTAGCTAGGGACGCGGACTGCAGGAACCGTGGACGTAGAAGCATTTGCTATGTAACGGAAAGGTCATACAAAATCAGCTTTAAATAAGCCATCAAAACACTTATGTTGGCAAACGTAATTGCAAAGCTAGTGGTGACGTGAAAAATTACAAAACCGGTTACAGGGCAGCTTACGGTTGGCGATCGCTCTGGTGAAATTTTAACTAAAATTCTGATATGTATTTACTGTTAGGAAGGACTTCGTAAGTGAGTTTGGAGGATAAAATATCATACCACATAATAGGGCTCTATTCGTGCAGCATTAAAATGTCAGGTATAGAATTTATATCTGCCCACTCATCAGCGAAAATGAAAATTCAAAGATAAATACTAAAGTAATATGTATTTAAAAAAATATAATTAATGCCATTATATATTCATGGAGAGTATCTGGGTAAAACGCACTGTCATTCACTTTCACGCTATCCTAAGGCCTAATGTATTTTGAAAATCTTATAATTGAGAACAGAATAGTCCTTGGTTTTCCAAAAGCTGTTCCAATCAAAAATAGTTTTGAGCAATGGCTGTCGTCAAACATGCTTTGGAGATTTCCATACAACTTCTGGTATACATTTCAGAAGTGGAAAATCATATATAAATCTCAATACTTAAATCCAAAACATGTTTTATTTCATACCATTTCACTCCAGATAGGAATTTTAGTGTAAGTTCGTTTAGGAATGTTGATATAATAAAAGATGCCATGCAAGTAATTGGACGCTTCTCAGTTGTAATAAATCTCACAATTGAAAACATAAGCAAACGTTTGGCGTTTAAAGATGATGCAAGTTGATAATGATTTCTGTAAGATAAATTGGAATTTACAAAGCCCTTAACAGCATTAGAAAAAGGTCTATATTTGAGAACGCACTTTTAGAGCGAGGGGTTTCCAAGCAACTGACAAAATCTGCAGTCGAAAACGGGCGTCCTTATCTGCATAACCAAATTTATTAATTATTTATGATGGTAAACGCTTTAACAATCTACATTAATGTTTTATGACACTGATAAGAATGGAAGATACAAAAAATAAGAATGGAATATTGTTTAAACGTACACTCAACTGAGGAAAAACGAAACTTTGCAAGCCAGATATTATAGGAAAGAATACTTAAAAGGTTGCCGTTTAAATATACTTCTATATGTGCTTTTTTCGTGATTAGCAATAGTAAAAACATATATTCAACCACTTTTGATTTATATTATTAACTATTGGATTTTTGCATTTATGAAAATGTACTACTATGTGCGGAGCCTTGTAGTGATCAAATAACACTTCCTTAATCTTACAATTTCACCTATCTCATTCTGAGCAGTTCCATTTAAAGGTAGAATGCGAGTCATTTTGTTGTAGTGTTGGAGGCATTCTACGTTTCCTTGTACGTGGAAATGCCTCATTACAAAATATTTTTCCGGCTATTCTAACAGCTGCACCAATTTGCGAGCGATTGTGAAACTTCTATCCAGAAATCTATCGAATTTCTAGCAAACTTAGTAGAAATTACATTCTTCGCTGATCAGATGGTCAGTTTTGAGTTACTTTCGTTGTTCACATTCATACTACTAGATTTCGCAAGACAATGCACCAAGGAGGTCCTAAAGTCCTATATAATGGGCATGCCCACGGTTGCCTTGTTTGAAATATTATACTTTTTTTCAGAAATCAATTTTTCCTTCTATCACAAATTCTAAAAACTACTGGAAAAGAGCTCCAATGGGATGAACTATGTCTGGCTATCTTGCCCTAGGGACAATGCTTAAACTGGAATCTCTGGCTCTTCCATTTGTCAAACCTAAGTAATTAATACGATATGTAGATGATATGTTTTTGATGTTAAAAAATGCCAATGCAAAATACTCCATATAAACATCAACTTAACCATCCCTGGGATACAATTAACACTCGAGAAAGACGTTGACCATAAAATCCCATTTCTGGAAGTTCTTATACAGCGAAAACACTAATTGGACATTACACACATCCTTTTACCACCAAGAAACGTATGCTGAACTAATTCTTCACTTTGAGTACAACGACCCAATCTCTCAAAAGAATAGAACCATCAACGGTCTGCTGTATTCAGCAAAAAACGAGGACAGCTGCTTATCTTCCTGGTTTAATTATTTTCCCAAAATGGTTACCTTCAAACTTTTGTTTATAGATGCATGAAGCAACAGAATGCAAATGAAAGAGAACTAGACAGTTTCAATCAGGTGCTTAAAACAAATACATGTTAAATCCTTACTTATATTAGGAATGTGTCTATACTCGTTGAAAAGCACTCTCCGGAAATCCAAATAAACGTGAAACACGCACCACCGACTGATTTACGTACTAAACGTGTACACCATAATGATACGGTTGGCTACCTTGAAAAAAAAAAAGTTTTCAACAAAATCCCGTGCGATGTCTTTAATGCTGTATTAATTGGCCAAATAGAAATATCTGCCAACACACACATTAACAACTATAACTTTTGGTCACAACGAATAACCATCTATCCCAAATTGTCATGAGTATCCTCGAATACACGACAAAGCTCTAATCATCTGAGCCTGCGGCTCTTAGAAAGTCCAAGAGTTTTTTGAGGCTGTGCATTCCGATGAATTATGCCTAACTCAGCACATTGAGTTGGATGATGGGTATAAAGGTCTCAGGGACAAATGGAAGGGAAAACAACCAACCAATGAAGTCTTACACAAAAGGCGGTGGCCTTCTGACGCAAACACGAAATAAGTATCTTTTGCTTAACACCTCTGATATTTTAATTGCTTTCTGCATATTTCCTCTATTCTGACGCCGACGTTCGGTACGAGCTACATAACTTTACATATTCATTTACCTATTGTGTCCTATAGATGCTAGTTGCTTTCTTATATATTTGTATTTTGTGATTTTAGAATGAGGTACGTGTAAAATCTCTTTTATTTTGCCTACGGAATCGCTCTCACGGCCTTAGAAAATGAAGGTCGTGTCACATGATGGTAGAAATCGCAATTTGTGGTAGGCAGCAAGCAAATCAGCCAGCAAGTGCAGTACATTTTTTTTTGAAGAAGCAAGGAAATAAGACTGCCCCATAACCTCATTGATCAGCGCCCTTAATATGACGGTAAAGAATTCCGATCGCAACAGTAGCATATTGATAGAGGTTCGGACCCATTTAGTATATAGTCGTGGTTTGAAGAAGTTATTTCATTGCTGGATTTTGATGTCTTTGGCTGCCGCAAATGGGAATTTCAATGTTCCTTTTCTCTGTCAGTAAAATTCCTCTGCTTATGTATAAATGATAAATGGAATCGCTGTTATACTGAAAATGGAGCAATAGGTTAAGCCAATAAACAGAAAGGGACACGAAAGTGCATTAAATCGATTATTGCACAATTTTAACAATAAATATTAAGAATCAAATTATAAGGGCAGGTTATAAGCACATATGAGCACATATTTTGGCTGTTTTCGATTTCTGATATAGCTACGTTTCTAGTTCGTCATTGAAAAACTAGTGATCTTTTAACGATTTTAACCATTATAACTCGTTTGGCAACAAATATAAAGGCTGTTCTATGCATTTATTAAAATACTCAAAATTAGCTGCTGCTTAAAAGCATTTACTCAATTAATGAGCTTTTAGATATTTGTTATAATGGAGATGACCTTTTGCACCATATATGTAGACTAAAGCAAAACTAAAAGCCCATTGCTGAGATAGTAAACGCTCGCAACACCATTTGGCAAGCGCATTAACGATATAACTAACTGACGAACATATGCGAAGTGAACCTTTTTCGAAGGTTAAATCAGGGTAAAAATTTGAAAATCTTATCGGTTGTTTTAATGTTTCGAAAATCAGTGAAACATCGTCGACTGAAAATGAAATACCTCACTTTAATCATTTAATAATAGCCTTTTTGCTTAATTCGTTTACTTTCATGCCCCATTCTAAGACTGGTAATACATAACACAATATCTAAATAATTATATATATAATGTTCACAAGGGAACTGATCTTCTTTCCTTTCGTTTATTAATTCTAGATTAAAAGAAAAATATATTATGCGAAAAAGGATGTTATCGTATAATTTCAATTTAATATAAGTGTTTTTGTAGTCAATCTGCACAGTAGCTAGTAGTGTTTCGTTAAAAACTTTTATATTCACCGTAATAAAACAAAAAAACTCGTTTACGTCTGTATTTCCGGTCTTTTAGTGCAAAATACGGAAATTACAACTCTGTATACAGGCTGACGTCCTGTTAGCGCAAGTGGTTGATAGAGACCTCCAATTCAATAAGGACGGCACTGGGGATGATCACCACGGCCAACACAAAACACGCGCGGAATTTACGAAGCTTGGCATTTAAACAAGACTAAAACTAACCAACATCTCGATCTGGACGTTCATTACAAAGGACTACATGCACGGCTAACAACCTTGCGCTAACCCCATAATAGCAGTTGTTTATTAAGTATTCGGTAATTAATATCTCCCTGTTTTGTCATCCCCTGCCTCAGACACAGAGAACCGCTACTGAACCCTTCCAGTGACACCTGCCCGCCACCCACATCAAAAATCTCAAATTCAACCATCTTGTGTCGCATTGAATCGCCATCCAACTCTCCACACCACAACAGAGGGGCCCGCTACCTTCCACCCCCGTTACTTCCCAAAGCATCTCATATTAATGTGCCCACCCACTTCAAACTAGTCTTAAGTCCATCGTTTTCTGCTGCTTCACGCTAAATGATCTAATTTTAATTTAACCCTTTCTCCTTTACTCCTTTCGTAGGATGAAAGGATAGTGTCGCCAACTTATAAATTCCCAGATACGGATTGCTTCTTTGAAGAAGGATTTATGTGTATAAATATACAGCAGCTTGCCTAACTCAGAAAATCCAGATATGAAACTTTGAAACTGGTAGTTAAGCACCCAATTTATGGTCTTATTTTGGTTGGTTGAATTTTTGCATGGCAAGACGGTTACTAATAAAGAGTTCACTGCAGATGTTTTTATAAAAGCTAAATTTCTGCCAAATCTGACCTTATCCAGAGATTATTTATGAAAATGATATTTCTCCGTTATTGAAAGAAAGATGATGAGCTCTGATAAACGCACGTATTTTCTAACAAAGGCCTGTGAGACGCTTGTTAATATGTCGACATATTGATGTGAGAGAACTGCTCTGGGATTATGCTGTATGTGTAACGCATGAACAGCTACTTTGGGTAATATGTTCTAGTCGAAAACAAATGTTAAATGTTGATTAAAATTTCATATTAAAATACATCTATTATGCATGTGGTTTCAAAAGATTATTGCTAGACATTTACATTTATATAGGAAATGCCTCCAGTAAAACTTGTTAATGGTTTAATTAATCGATTAAAGTTAGCAATAAAACACAATCACTTTGTTGAAATGTGCAAGGAGTACGTAATTGACGTCATTTAGGCTGACATAAAAGTCAGAAACAGGCGAAAAGTGAACGCAAAACGCGGGTGGGTGCATAGATTTAGCGGAAAGTTTACTTAAGTAAAAAACATATGCTCTACAAGGTTCATCTGTGTAAAGACGGCCAATCTTCGTAACTACTTCGCAGCTGCTTTAGCTGTAAGTATAATACGATGCCCCGTTAGCTTCGGTAGATCGTTGGCGCCATTAAAGCAACTTGAAAATCTTTTTCTGGTCTGGAATAAACAACATGTGCGAGCATAATATTTTGCTTCTTCCAACCATGTGTGAAAGCCGTTTTGAATTTTTGGTTAGACAATGACCAGGTGACGCATATAAAAGGATCAGTTAAGGAGTAAATGCACATTAAGTGGAATTGAGGAATTCATTGCATGCCACCAAGAATGAACTTCTTCCTTGATGACAAGGACATTTAATACTTTGTTCAAGCTCTCTAATTTCCCACTGGCCGAATATTTAGAAATGTCAAATAAGTAGTTGTCAGATAATTTCTTCTGCATGTCTTTTTAATTTGATCCAGTGATTGCGTTCACATAGAATGCGCAGTGAGCTCTATGCACAATCATTATAATGCATTATGCGATGAAATTTTGAAAACCTTAGTAGTTAGTTAGTTAGTTAGTAAGTTAGCAGTGTGTACTATATACAATTGTGGTTACCGAAAAAGGTGTTTTGAATAGTTTTACAGCAAACACTTTGCCTCATATTTGAAGGCAGGATTTTGCTATAGCTGCCCGTTATGATTTTGGATGAGTTTTAAATTTCGGTAGTTGATATAAACAAAAGGACAATTCCGCATTCCTACGTGCGTACTTCTCTGCCCGTTTTGGAAAGGAAATATATGATCATGTATCCACAGACGCACCCAACAAGATACTAAATATTTTTGTCAAAACGTTCATAAACGATGGAACAATGTAAAATAATTTTATTTCGTCCTAACATTGCAAAAGCTTGCTTTCACTGCAGTTGCTGGGGAAACATAATCTTTTCCTACTTGTTTGCATTTGTGAAAATTCCATTGATAACTCTATACAGTTTTTAAAGAAAATACAAAGAATCACACGTTCCCCTGAAGATAAAATGTTCTCCATTATTTTCATGGCTTTGCGCACATCTAATCTGCTCGTTGTTGCAAGGCAGTGCGCAAACAGCGCAGTGCCGGAGATATAGCTAACGTAGATTGAGTCTTCTGAAGTATAATCACCGTTTATTTGAATCCTACTGCAGTTGCACGATCATCTCTAAGTAGGCATTATAAATATCAGCTTCACACACTCATTAGGAACGTTGAATCTTCCATAAATACCTCTATAAACACTTTGCTCATATACATTGCACCCAATATTGCTAGGAAGATCGCAGATGAGATAAAGCTTACACCGAATCTTCCACACCCACTGTTTCCTGTATAGCCTGGGCCCAATGTTAAGCATTATCAAAAAAAAGCGGAGGCCGTATCAGGCGCAGATGAGACATTTCCCACGGAGTGAAAGTTCGGGGTGCAGCATATGCCTGCACCTGCGCGTGTCCATGTTGGTCACGTGCATCCCACGTATTCTGCATTTGTTATTTTAGAAACAAAATGTGTCAGGCTGTCAAAAAATAAATAGATCGTAGCCTTTTCGCCACTCATCCTGTGATTTTTAAAAATAAACCTTCTTAGACTAAGAATATGATTTCATGGTCATTAAATAAAAGAAAAGGTATTGACCCTTTCTTATAACAGATATTAATTAATCATTATATGCTTGTCAACTGAAAACAACACACTCAGTAGTTCAGCAGCTATAATAAAAATCCATTGACTGTAAACGTTTGACAGCAATTTTAGCTGAATATAAATGGGATAGGGTGATTTTTTATGAAGCTTAAAATCACTTATAAAACATGTCTGAAATGTATCGGTTTCTTCGCTGCTTTGATCTAAGGCACCTTTAAAAGAAAAAGGGATCAATTCTATTCATGACGTCTGACGTCAGCCCAACGTCTGCCACATTTACAAGGCATATGTTACTGGAATTGCGGTAATATTGCCTGCCTCTGCCTAGCAAGCATTCTCTTTAAATATTGTTCATCTTATGCCACAATAACCTTTTTCTGCATCTTTCAATAATGACAGGTTTCAGAGGGAATCCAAAACTTTAGGCCAATGAGAATATTTACCTGGGATGAAGTTGAAACAGGCAGGATTTATATTTTCCAACAAATTCAGTGACGTCGTATCACTTGAATGAATATAAGCAGACAGTAGTTTAAATTTTCACAGAATGTAAATGCATTACAGCAAGAGTCTGAGTCCAATGTAAAAGAGTCCAACTTTAAGAAAGGAAAACAAATTTGGGAACACAAATAGCAGAAATAAGAATATAATGGAGTAAAGATTACCAGGCAAATTTAAGATTTACCACGTGTTCTAGTTGCTTGCAGAATTGCCCGTGCGCGAACAAGTACTCCAAAAGCCGTTTGATTTCAATAGAGTGCCCACTGTCCATTAGTTGTTAAGTGATTGATGATCATGTTACTAAATGCCTCAATTTCCTCAAGAATTACTTTAATTCCGACGTTTGATCTGCTTACTTTCGGTCAGTTAACGAAGCTCGCAAACGACTGTCATGACGCCTTTATTTTCAAATCAAGATTAGTGACCATAGAGAAATGGTCAGACTGAGTGATGCATTATGCAATTGATTTAAGTTGAATGAAAAATCATGCAGGATTTTTTCATTTCCTGGACGATTTTGTTTAAATTGCTTTCGTTTTATTCGTCCTCGACTCAAAAATTAGAAAAAAACTCAGAAAAAATACGTTCGATTATGCAAATTCGTGTACATTAATTGTGATTCTTATTACTATAAGATCTTGAAGTTCACGTGGAACTTTTACTTGCTTAAGACGTTCGCCTTTCCTTTGCAAACAATAAATACCTGTATTAACGCTATCTGAGTTATTAAATAAGATGTTTCTCAGCAGGGGTGAGTTTGAGGCCTAATTACGAGACTTGCGGAATATAGACTACACAGAATTAATGACTATTTATTACTGTAGAAGAAACATTGTATATATGTTTAATCTGTTGCAATGTCGTCATTTGAAACTGCTTTGCTTTATTAATAAACAGGACTCGATTCGCCTTCATTTGTCTGATTATGCTTGCGCGTGGCAGGGAAGAATGCAGAAGACAAGGTATGATATCGAAAGAGACATGCTATGATTTACTTAATAAATATATATGTAGCCCAAGGACCGAGTTGGTCATGCGCGAACGAAAAACCCTTTTGATTTAAACAGAGTGACCGCTGTCAAATGGACGTTAAGTTATTGATGACCATAGTACTGAAGGCCTTAATTTCATCGAGAATAACGTTAATTCTGACTTCTAGTTTGCTTACTTTTGGTCAGTAAAGTAAGCTTGCAAACGACTGTCAAGACGCATCAATTTTCAAATCAAGATAAGTGACCAAGGAACAATGATCAGACTAAGGGATGCATAATGCAATTGATTTAAATCAAACGAAGATGCTTGCACGATTTTTTTATTTCGTCGACTATGCTTACATTTCGGTTTATTTGGTCACCTTTGTTTCCTTCCCGACTCAATTTTTTGTACATAACTCAGAATTAAGGTATACGATTAATCAAATTTGTGTTCAAGATGTGTGCTTTTTTTACCTTAAGATCTTGAAGTTCACGTCAAATCTTTTTTTGCTTTCAATGTTCGCCTCTACTTGACCACCTCTAAAGACTTTAATTGAAGTTATCTTTGTTAGTCAATTAGATGTTACTCAACAGGTGTGAGTTTGAGAACTAAGTTTGAGACTTTCGGAATTAAGACTACACAGAATTTAAGATTATTTAATCCTGAAGACGAAACATTGTATATATGTTTTATCTGTAGCAATATCAACAGTCAAAGCTGTTTTACTGTATAAGTGAACAGAACTCAATTCGCCTTGATTTGTCTGATATTGCTTGCGCGTGGCAGGGAAGAATGCAGAAGACAAGGTATGGTATCGAAAGAGACATACCATGATTAACTTAATAAATATTTATGTGCCTTTTGTTACATGAAAAAAATAAATTGTTGATAATAATGTCTTAAAATATGAGCACTAAGAGAACTGGCATAGCTAAAATTTAAATGGATTAGAACATCTAGTTAAATTGTGTTTAATTTATTGATGACAAGGCACGATAATGTAAAAATAATTTTAGCAAAATAGGCTTCCTGTTTTTAAACTGCGTCATATTTTGTCCACTCGCGAAGCTACACTCTTTGAAAATGACTTCACGTGAAATATGGATAATTGCAATTGCGTTTAGGTAGCCTTATCAATTCGCTTATGTTTTAAGTAAAACAAGACATATTTTTCATTACTTTTGCTAACAATTTCCGTCTTTTTTAAATTGTATTAGAAAAAAAGCTTTGATAATGTCAGCGAGCTTACATGCGCTAAACTTTCTGAGCATGAATTGCTTGAGGTTTGATTTTCATCCCTGCTGTCCATGCATAAGTGCAGTAACCTGCCTGGCAAACATACTGTGCCTATATGGTTATTCGGGCAGTGTGAAAAGCTACGTGGGGTTCAAGCAGGAATAGCAAATCAAGTTGCGGAGCAAGTATCATGCTAAGAAGCGCCAATGATAATGATGTGTCAACAATAAAGGACTTAAACGTGGACCTCAGAATCGGCTTATTCGATTAGACATATAGCTGAATTGTAAGTACATCCAACTAAACCTGGATTCTTTGCACTTTAATTACCCTTATCTCTGACTCACTGATGACGGGTTCCAGCATCAAATCCTCAGGCCATTGTGTTTCATGTTCGAACTGCTTCCTCCTTTTGGCCTCTTCGGTTCTTTTCGTAAAGCTTACCTAGACTGAAACTTTTTAAATCTTATCCGATAGATACATTTATAACCATTAATTTGACAAAAAGCCTTGTGCGAACTACTTCTTGACATTTAATATGTTTAAATCTACTTGTCATACGAATAGAGCTCATGTTGCGCAAAATGCATCTACTTGTGATTTCTCGGTAAAGTCTTCTTCTCATTATTGCAGATAAATAGATTTCTATTTTTGTGGTGTTCTCCAAAAAATTACGATAATTTAAATTAATATTGTTTACGCGAACAATACTTGCTTAGCAGAAATACGACCGCTAATTGCACATATATCAGGCCAGAAAGATGTGAATAACAGCGCTTTTCAAAGAACACTTCATAATGTGAAATTAATTATAATTTTTATTTATACACTTTTTCGCTCGGTTATATAAATAATAGTTCCAGGAAAACCATTTTTTAATGCCGTTTAAAGGCTTAGGCCACTTAAAAATTATAATTAACCGCCACTTTATTGTGAGCTAAAAATTAAAAGCTTTTCTTTCGAATGTTGGATGGCCAGCGTGCAATATATTATTACCCAAATAATAAAAGCATATACAGGAAAAGAACGGCAAATTTTGCAAGATATCGAGGAATATTATTTTTTTAGATTTTCTGCGTACAAAACCATAACGATCTGTCGATTATCATAATGAAGGAGGAAATTTCCTTTGCTCAAGAGCATATTTATGGCTGGTAGGTTGTTTTACAAAAGTAGATTTTCAACGCGATGTTTTGTTTTTAAGCGTTTATGTCTTGCTAAATTAAGTTCGAACTCAAGCTAGAATTGCTGTTTATAATTATTATTCAGTAGTTTTGGTTGAATCTTTTTGATTGGTACTCCAGATAAGGTTAAGCGTCTGTAAAATTTTCAGTTATTGCATTACGTGCTACCAGACTGTTATACATTTTGCATTCTCATTGATTGTTTTGCAAAATATTGGAAAAATATTTCTTTGGATCAGTTTAAGTTAAATCACACTTCACTGTGAATGCTCCATTTCCAATTTCAAAACGAAAAATTTATTTCGTATTTTCAGTGAGCGTTTAACATTTTATAGGAATTAATTGGTCGGTTTAAGAGTTGCCATGGTGTTTTGAAAGACGACTAATCATCCGCATACAGTTAAATCAAAAACTGTTATCAAAAGGGAAAATAGGTTTGCCACATTTAAGAATTGTAACCATATCAGACTTTATAAAACTTGATAGCACTCGGATAAATTTGAACTGCAAACCCAATGGCTAAAGTGAAGGAGTCCCAATTTATTTAAGCTCAAATCTGTTAGGAACCCGAAGGTGAACGTTATGAGGTCTTCTATAATTATTATTTACTTTGGACAGAAGTAATCTTTTACACGCAGTCAACCATTGTTTGGATTTTAAATATGGAGAGCGTCTAGTGCGCACTGTGAAGAGCCATCGACCACAGAACGCATGCTAAATTATTGAGAGTTGAAAAAGGATCAATGTTTTGTGGATTTCACTTTGATAAACCCTTTTAAATAATGAACCCACAAAAATATCGCATTTATTCAGTCAGGTATATTGAAAGAATGGAAACATAGCAGTTTGCGAAAAAAAGTTTCATTTTCCAAAAAAACCAGGTCAAAAAATGTCTCAAGTATAAGTGGACTAGTCTAGCGCAGCACGAAGCAAATTGAGAAATAATAAGTCTTTAGGTTTATGCAGGTCTTCTATTCTTTGTTCTCTTGATAATAACCAAAACATTGTCAATTTATTTGCTATTTTATCTGAGGTCACAGTATTCATGTGTGAAATTCAATCTTACTCTCACGTCTACCTTACCTAGTTTGATCTACACGTGCCTTTATCCATTTAATTCCCAGGATTATTTTCTCTGTTATTCCAGTTTATGCAAAATATATACGTTTTTGTATGTTTAATTTGCCACCAAGTGGTACGTTCAGTAAATTGCTTGGGAGTATTAATTAACAAAACGTTTACCAAAGAGCGATCTCAAATCAAAGTTCATTACATTATCGTTTGCCCTTAAATCACATATCTTGAAAGCTATATCATTGTCAATATGTTGACTTGCGAATAATATAATTAAACATTGCATTGTATAACTTAGATGGAAAATTATTCTGTATCTGAAAATAGTATTCTCGTGGAGTATTTAGAGAACACTTTTTATTTTTCTTCTGCCTTTTTAAGTTCCCTTTTAATTCAACGAAGTTAGAGTTATTAAAAGATCTTCGGACTGATTCCTCATTCCTTTAAACAACTCGTACATAAATCATTTTACGCTGACCTTTATTTGTAGCTTTTAAGTTTATATCACCTATCTTTAATTCATTGAAGAAGCTCTAAAGCCATTTGGTCACACTAAAAGAATAAAAAATATGTTGAGTTTATAACTGGCCTCCCATAACCACCTCTTAGCAACATTAACCTTCTTAATCACCTGTTCCCTTTTTTGTAGCCTGGTGAATGAAAAGTGGCGAGATATCAGTATATCTGCAAGAACAGCGAAATGCAGTTTACTTTAAAGTTTTTTTCCACATTTATAGCAATTAAAATGTTTTCTTGGTCATGTAGAGACTACAAATGATTGCATAAAAGTGAATGCTCATAAGGAGGACGTTTTAATGTTCAGATTGTATATTTTGGTTTCTTTAAACAAAGGATACGATAAAAGCAAACACTTATATGCAGCTATATGACAAGAATATTGCGAAATACACGCAAATGGAGCAGCATTTATTCGCGGTAATTAATTAAGGTTTACGAGACTGGACAACATAGGGTGACATTCAATCAAGGAATTAATTAACAGTGGTAAAATGCCATTTGATTAGGATGTTAGGTAAATAACGTTTATACGTCATGTATGGAGGACACGATTAAATATAACCCTTAATGTATAGAAAAACCATGAATTAAAGCAAGATGATAATAGATTATAAAGGAGAAAATGGAGAAATCTGTAGTTTTTGCTAACGATGAATTTTTGAGCTTTTTAAGGATTTTAAATACAAACGGTTCCCAAATGAAGGGAAAGATGCTGCTTACGTGGCACAAAATGCCAAATTCCTTCATAATGGGAGAGTTTCGTAGTCAAAAAGCACACCGAACTAAGTTTTTATTATAAGGTTTTAAGCCATCTGTCAATGGTAATAGAGGGGCGTATTCCAGGTCAACTTTGAGAAACTGGAGAGGGCTCTGATTTTTAATGTAATGACCACCAAACATATCATCAGCAGGCGTAAAATATAGGCAAAGGTTGTTCGATCTCAGCTCGTTGGTGTGCAAAAAGAAGATATGCTAGTTAATGGTTGCTATCTTTAAGGACTTCACAAGTATTAGGAAAAATAATAAGTATCCACTTCTCAAAGTGGAAAAGTTGATTGCAAAGACCACAAAGGATTAATTCAAGATGTTATTAAAGGAGTGAAGATGCGGTATTAAAGACACACGACTTTTCAGGAAATTTCCTTCAATAAGCCTGGCAACTTTGACCAGCTTCCTTAGGAACCAGAGAAGCAGCTACTACTGCCTACTTGGCAAATAAGAAAATAAGTTAAATGCACATTGACACCAAAGACAATGCACTCAGCTAGCCTCAGCATTGCAGGGGGGTTTACAATAAGATGAAAGGCTTTAGAATAAAATTTACCGGCGCTAAGGGATTTTACTCGTTAATGCCGCATGCTGGGCATCAGAAATCTTTGAATCAATCAAGAACATAGTAATACGATGAGCTTATAAAAGTGCTATCAGAAAAGAAATGGTAAGTTAAAATCCAAAATCGCTTTTTCTGATAAACGACCTTTGTAGATGTCACTCCACAAGCACAGGACAGACGGCAATTCACATTAAATAAAAATTTGATGTAATGATATTATGTTAGCGAAAATAAGTGCTAGTATGACTTTATCCATTTGCTTTTGAAAAACTTCTACAAATTTCAGCACAGAAACGCGTAGAAGGCGTCTTTAATGATAAGAAGAAGAAAAAGAATAACGAGCATTTTACACAGTTTGCCATTTTCTCTGTTATTAAGAATTTGTCGTATGTAAGACTGTCATCAAGGTCTAAGGTTGCATAGGAGATTCTGCCGGCGCCTTCAAAATGTAAAGTGTGGAAAGAAATGCTGTCCATTTTAAACATAAGACTTTCTACAGGGCCAAGAAGCTCCATAAATTCCAGTAAACGTTTGCATGGAAATAAGAATGAAGGTTCGAAATCTTAACCAACCAGAGAAAATATAAGCTAAAAAATAACAAAGGACAAATGCATTTTATAAGTAAATTAGTAAAACCTACGCTTAGGTGGAGTTTCTTGAACAGTGCATGCTAAAAGTCGAACAGAGCTTCAAAATGCACAGATCAAGCTAAATCAGACAGCAAAGATTATTTGCACAATAGTCAAAAGTCGTTTAAATATCATGACCAAGAAAAGCGTCACGAGTATCAACAGCAATTTCGTCCTTTAGTCCAAAATTGAAAAGGGTGCGTAAATTTCAATGGAGACATTTGCCACTTAAATTATAAGATGATCAATAGCCAGAAAACGTTAATGCCAAAGCCTGCAAAAAAATGAGGCAAGAGATCTTCAATGTTAGTGTTTAATATAATTTTAATTTATGAATTAAAATGAATCACCTCTTACAGATATTCAACGTACGAAACTAAGAGACTACAAAAATGTTTGATTTGCGAAAATAGCAACTCACTTAGTTAAATGTTTGCCCAAGATTGTCTGTCATTTCAAAAGCAACAATTTGGAGATGTTATTAGCTGTAAATCGGTTTATGCATTCACAACTGGACTGTAAAAATCCATGATTTTTATAAAAAATCGAATGAAATTTTGTCATTAGAAAAACTAAAATCCGCAGCGTATTCCCGTCTTGACGATTCAATGCAATGTGCTAAACCCAGCTGTTATTGTGGGACAGCCAACGTTTTTTGAACCAATGGATTTACCGACGATTTGTCAACTGCAACTCGTATTTGCAAAACATAAATTACGCCTGAAAAACTCTCAGCAGATTGCAATTGCACCGCCAAGGTCATCGTACACTGCTCAACGAATAAGCAATGAACAACGTGACTTCAAACCGCAGTGTAGAAGAAAACAAGTGAACATGTCGGCAAAAAGCAGGGCCATGAGTGAATGAAACACTTAAAAGTTTAAGAGAGTAATCTAAGGTGTTGCATCTAGTCTAGTTGGTTACATAAGTAAATTAGCATGAAGTCCGATTTTTTCCTTCCCACATATGTACTCAGGAACTTATTGACGGAGGTTTCAGCATTCAAACTAACCACCTGCTGCTTTCGCTTTGTCTTCCACCAAAGTAATGTATAGTTTGCTATGCTATGGACAGAATAACTCAAAAAGTAAAACTGCCAAACTCGCAACTTGGGGCTAAAAATAACCGTCCATATTTTTGACTATACGACTACTACCACTAGTAATATTGCATACAGAATCTGCAATATATTCCTATCGGCAAACTTGCAATTTTTCTACCAGACCTTAAATAAATCAATTTATCATGCTGAATCAATAACAGGAATCTTAAAGCAAAATGCCCTCATTTTCTCCATTTACGTCGTTTTGAATAGCTTACTGTACTAACCAAACTACTGCCACACTCCAGGGCTGAAAAAAGCACGTTTTTGCTTGCACATCATCACCCTTCCTCAAAAAACGATACTGCTGGTGAATATGACATTCTCAATGTCGAAAGCATCCCAGAATAATACAACTTAAAATTGAATTAGTTAAATTACTTAAGGAAGACTTTTTCTCAGCATCCGAGGAGTAAATACCTGGCTTTGATTAGAAATGACACTGTTTGCACACTGCTAATTTCCCAGGGGATAAAGGCAGAAAAATGTATTTGCCTTATCCTCTTGGGCTTATCTTTGGGTGGAGGAAGCGGAAATATTATACAGTATTACTTCGCTTATGAACGGTAAACCAGGTTTGGTAGTACGTTTTAAAAAACGTATTTTGCACCTTGTAGAGCGCATAAGTCGATAAAGAATCATATATTTCCCTTGGAAACGGGCAGAGAAGTACCAACGTAGGAATGCGTGGTTTGATTTTGCAACCACAATTGTTTATAGTACGGACTGCTTACCTTCTCCTATAACCATTCGGTTCTCGGACGTTTTTCAAAATTTCATTGCATACGGCATTGTAAAGAGTTTCCACAAAGCTGCCTGTGCATTCCATTTGAACGCGATCACTGGATCAAATTAAGGATATTTAAAGATATAAACTCACAAATACTAAACCGTGATTTCTTAATATTGTGCCGTGATGAATTAGACAGTGTGGCTAAAATTTTAATTTACCTCGTTATTAAAGCTGAACATTACTTTGGGCTGCATGCAAACAATTTCCCCAATTCAGCTTACTCTGCAATTACTCCTTGACATGATTATTTAAAATTATCGCCTGGTAATTGTCTTTCCACTGATAACTCTCTTAACACTTTGGTCATATCCATAACGTTCGATTTTGCTAGGCAGTGCGCATATGCACTCCTACCTGTCTACACTCGCGATGTTCCTGCAACTGTATACGTTGAGCTCAAAGACCATTTTGTTGTCAGACTTACATTTCGTTGGAACAGAAGTACGACCAGCATCTGTAAGGAACTCGTCTTCGGTCACGTATATCTTGCTTTCCTACCGAGGTTCCGCTGCAAAAACTCGAGGCTACAGCTCTTCGGCTAGTTAACCCGACATTGCGGCTTCAATGTGTTAATTATATGTTTGTTATCGGGAAAAAATGATCAACTGAAGACACGCGTATTGTAATTGAAAGCCAAACTACCAGTCCTCAAAATCCTCGTTCGGCGAAAGCCTGATAGAACATTGCGTGCAACCGTTTACCGAAAAGAAAAATTTCGGAAGACTCCCTTAATGATGAGAGCAATACGCTATCTCTCATAAACGGTGTGTTGACAAACCTCTGTTTCATCAGGCAAAAAACACGTTTTGGACGAAGAAGGCTCCTAGTTAATTACTTATTCGAATTATTTTGACACATTGTTATTCTTAAGATTCATAC
Organism: Schistocephalus solidus; assembly: GCA_017591395.1. Lineage (NCBI taxonomy): Eukaryota > Metazoa > Platyhelminthes > Cestoda > Diphyllobothriidea > Diphyllobothriidae > Schistocephalus > Schistocephalus solidus. The sequence continues at coordinate 21,047 of WEDG01001955.1, read as the reverse complement.
ACCTTAGAAAACACGTGCCCATGAAAAAGGACTCAGGCAGTTGCAATCAGAAGCCCAAACCATGTACTTGGCAATCTACTGATTACATTAAAAAACGTCTGGAATCGCTGAACGACACTTTAGGAAGCATTAAGAGCAGGTTGCGCACAAAGCAGCGAGGACGTCACACACCTAACTGGTAAACCTTAAGGATAGCGTTAACTATCAGCTTAAATAATCTTCTTCTGCGCGTATTGACAAACATCAATTGGCAGTGAAAAGGTGAGAAATCTTGTCCTTTGTCAGCATGCATTACCTGAACACTAAGCATGGCTTAACGTGGGACAAAACTCGTATTGCCGTTGTCTGTGATTTCAAGATAGATCACCAGTTCATCGAGGCGATGCACTCACATGAGTCATGCACCAACGGACATATTGAGTTGGATGTGGCCTACGGGAATCTCAATAAGTGGAAGAAACGAGATTTCATGAGGACAGACTGGCACACTCGCTGGTCGCTTTATGATGCAAATGTCACGCCAGTATCGGCTTTTTAATGCACTAACGATGCTCACTCTTTTTATCCCATTTGCGTGCCATCTGCTGCTGACAACGACCCTACAAATTGGTTTCGAAAATTTAAGAAATAAAGTTTATATTCTCCAAATTAATTTCGGATCTTGTTGGCCTTTTTGTCTTGGGTTGACTGCTTTTCAAGTCATATATATAAATCGTTTTATTACTGATTGCGTTTTACAACTTAAGCTTTACATTACATTAATGTTGATTATTAGTATTTGCAGGTGACAGTGTAGGGAAAAAGCATATAAAGGGCAGCTTTCTTCGAGCAAGATGAATAACGGTGCTATAAGTTATTTTAATAGTATTGATTACTCTCATATAAAGTACATTTATAAGCAAGCAAAATTATATTGATTAAAAACGTACGCCATTACTTTGCGAACAAAACCATCACTAGTTTGAGCAATTAATTCGATGGTTTGAGGGAGCACACTAGTTCTTCTATTATTCAAATGAATATTGAATGAATATCGTATACGTATCTATACAGGGTCGGCAGTCAAGGCGTGATTTTACTTCATAGAAGTTGCCTGTAAGTGCTATTAAGCCTGTCAAAAGAGCAGCGTTAATAATAAAGACATAATTAGTGAACTGAGTGGCCAATCCTGGCTGGATCGCTAATGCAAAGTCATAATAAGTGAACTTAATGTTCTTTAATATTAGGTATAGCAGCAGCGGCCAACCTTTAAAGAGTTTCGCACTAATATACACATGTTTGAACAAAGTAGACATTAAAGACGTTCAAGTTAAAGAATACAGTGAAACTGTCGGACCCACAAAACATTCGAACCACCAACGCTTCATTTGCAGGATAATTGGTGATTAGGATTAGTGTATTCGGTGGTACACTGAGGATTCAAATTAACAAATGAATTTGTATATCTGGAACTTGGTTGACTTTATCATCATCATTATATCTGATTAAATTATCTATCTTACCGACAGGGACTGCCTGACCTGACCGGCTGTCATATGTCGGCCCCTGATAAACTGTCCGTTAAAGAGGCCCGCAAACATAGCGCCGTGTCTTAAAAGGAAACCCTTAAATCTAGAAAGTGCATGATGACTTTGAAACATGAAAGTTCAGGCGTCGTGCGCATATACGTCTACGGCATAACCCTGAACTCTGGCCAAGAGCCGGTGACTTGGAGCTTGAATTTGCTTAGTGAGTGAGACAAATGCGTGTGGCAAAACAGTATTAACCCGACTGGGAGCGAAAAAGGTCACAAATCTACACGTTTTGCTAAAGCGCCCCACAAACGAATTTGTTCCCAATATATGTACCCAACTTCTGCAAGGGACGGCGTCTCCTACGTCTGTAAAAGCGCTTCAGAGACCAAATAAACAAGGTGCGTTTGCATCCTATATTTCACTGCCCGAGATTGGAAATACTCTGCTGATTTACGTATTATGCTTACGTTTCAGAAGACCAGCTTACCAGCATGAATTTACTACGTGATTTTATGACTTTCAAATCGAAAGACTTAAATGCATATAAGATTTGAAAATAAAGTGTCATTCAAATTGTTGAATAAGGTATCGTGCAGAACAATGCTCAAGAATTTACGTTCAGAAATGATTTTGGCTTTTAAACAATCATTTTCATGGCTGTGTAAAAAAATATAACATTTAAAACACAACTGCTTTCTAAATGGTTCCATTTCGATTTATTTTAATTGTCTGTTTTATTGTTAGCGAACTTTATTAATACTCCTTGGGCAGCAGATGAGGTTTTGTGGACATCTCATACCTGCATTCCTGGTTACCAAACTAATACCAGCATGTACATATATACATCTAGTGAAGGAATTATTGCCATCTTTTAGATTTGGAATGGTTATGGAATGGTAATACTTATGATTTTTACACTTGTTTCCAAGTAATGACAGAAACACTGGGTTTCGGATCTTAAATAACGGAACTTTGGCCTAATTAGGAAAATTCCATTGTAAAGTATGATTATTTAAGTTGCCTGCATCATTTCGTTAGCATTTTGTATCCCCTTAGAAAACAAGAGCACACACATTATAAATCGCACTCACTTGACGTTTCCTACTAGACAAAAGTTATTTTGTGCTTTGAAAAATTTTACCGTTGTTTCAAATCTTGATAGTTTATAATGTTTAATCAAATTAGTAAGATACAAAAGGTTTCTTATTGCTCTTCACGAAATACAAGGAACAGTATGCATGCATTGCAAAAACGATATGCTTTCAACTGCATGGCATGCTGTTTTTAGTAAAACATTTCCATGGAGCACACAAAGCTTGTAAATGGGAAACTTAGATGTATACGCAACGGCAAATCGGGCTCTTTATTATTTGGAAGCAATAAAACCTTGAAATAATCTTAAAATATCCTTTCTTTTACAAGACGCAGTAAACGATCATATGAGTACAAAATAAAATACAGTTGAATGTTTAAGGGCATAGAATATCTACTAAATATAAGTTAACGTCTTTATCGGGTAACGTTTCTTCAGGATGCCGAAACTGGGTGGGTACATTTTTCGGCACTGTGCTATCCAAAAGGTTTTAGAAATATGCTCTTGAATAATTACACTAAAATGATCTCTCTTCATCTAGAAGTCATTCAAAAAATTAATAAGCCCTGAGATTGGTCACTAGTTGCATATAATCTATGGAAGGCGTACTCAATGACTTACAGCTGTTTCAAGTGAAAGTGAACCACAGGTTATACTTATCAAGAATTATTATAAATAAACATATACGGTGCTGTATGATAAGACTTAAATTTGGAATATTTTTAAACAGAAGTATGCCATTTCTTGAAGTAAAAATAAGTTTTTTTTAAACAAATACCTTTAACAGAGAACATGATTAGGTAGTTCTTCTAGAATATGAATTTCATTCAATAAGGACATCTAAAATCAAAGGAATCAATACATACTAATTCAGTTGTACTTTAAGGGTATTTTTTAACAGTGGCCTGTGAGAAGTAGTCCATATGTTGGCATACTGATGTGAGTAAACTAGTCTGGGATTATGCGGAATGGAAACATAAGTACAGCTACTCTGGGTTATATTTCTTAGATGAAAATAAATTTGCAATATTGATTAAAATGTCATGATAAAATACATCTATAACACATGTTGTTTTTAATTGATTCTTGCTAGACATTTACATTTATATAAAAAAGTGCTCCAGTAGAACCTGTTAATGATTAAATTAATCGATTAAAGTAAGCAATATTACGCAATCAAAATGTTATAATGTGAGAGAAGTAGGAAATTGCCGTCATTAAGGCTAACAGAAAATCAGACACATGGGAGAATTGAACGCAAAACGTGCATGGGAGCATAGAATTAGCTGAATGTTTACTTTAGAAAAAGCAAATGGTCTACATGGTTCATATGTGTACAGACGGCCAATCGTCGTAACTGCATTGCCGCTGCTTCAGCTGTAATTATAATATGATGCTCCGTTAGCTTTGGGTAGATCTTTGGCGCCATAAAAGCAAATTGAAATGCTTTTTGTGGGCTGGAATAAGCAACATGTGTGACCATAGTATTTTGCTTCTTCCAATCATGTGTGAAAGCCGTTTTGCATTTTTGGTTAGAAAATGACCAGGCGACGCATTTAAAAGGATCATGTTAAGGAGTAAATGCACAGTTATTAAAAATGAGAATTTATTGCATGCCACCGAAAATGAACTTCTTCCTTGATGAGAAGGAAATGTACTACGGTGTCCAAGCTCTCTAATTCCCCGCTGGCTGAATATTAAGAAATGTCAGTTTACTAGTTGTGATTATTTTTTTCTGCATCTCTTCTTAATTTTAATCCAGTGATAGCGTTCAAATAGAATGCGCAGTGAGCTCTATGCACAATCCTTAAAAGGCCTTTTGTTATAATATTTGGAACTAGTGCGAGAACCGAATTGTTTTGGATCATTCCAGAATAAGTAAGCAGTCGTTCTTTGAACAATGGTGGTTGCCGAAAAGGTTTCTTGAGTCATTTTACAGCAAACGACATGCCTCATATTCGAAGGCAGGGTTTTGCTATAGCTGCTTGTTATAATCTTTGATGAATTTAGAATTGTAGTAGTGGTATAAAAAAGCAAATCACTCATTCCTCCGTGTGTATTTCTCTACCCGTTTCCGAGGAAAATATATGATTCTCTAATCACATATGCGCTCTACAAGGTGCAAAATACATTTTGAAAAACGAACTACAAAAGCTGATTTACCGTTCATAAGCAAATAAATACTATAATATAATTCTGTTACTCCAACCAAAGTGAAGCCCAAGAGGATAAGGCAAATATATTTTTCTGCATTCAATCCCCTGGGAAATTAGCGGTGGTCGAATAGTGTCATTTTCTAACAAAACCAGGTATTTACTCCTCGGATGATTGGAAAAAGGTCTTCCTTATGCGATTTAACTGAATGGATTTTGAGTTGTACTAGTTTGAGAATGTCATTATCACTAGCAGTATCATTTATTGAGAAAGCGTAATGATGCGCAAACAAAAATGTGATGGTGTTAAGCCTTTGAGAGTGGCAGCAGCTTGTCAGTACAGTTAAATATTATAAATGACGTACATTGAAAAAAATAAGGGCATTTTGCTTTAAGATTCCTGTTATTAATTAAGCATGATACATTGATTTATTTAAAGATTGATAGAAAAATAGCTTTGAGATTTAGGAATATCCGAAAACTAGTTTGCCGAAAGGAATATCTTTCAGATTTTGTATGCAATATTACTAGAAGTAGTAGAAGTAGTATTAACAAAAACATGGATGATCATTTAAGCCCCAAGTAAGGGGTTCGGCACTTTTACTTTTTAAGTTATTCTGTGTATAGCGTACACGTGTGGGCAGAAAAAAATCGGAATTCATGCTAATTGCACGTGATCTACATGCGACGTGTCTCACCTGTCTTAGGTGACAAGCTAGACTGCATGCAATACCTTAGATTACTCTCTTAAACTTTAAGTTCTTCATTTCCTCACAGCCATGCTTTTTGCTGACATTTTCACTTTATTTCTCATACACAGCGGTTTGAAGTCACTTTGTTCATTGCTTATTCGTTAAGCAGTGTACGATGACCTTTGTGGTTCAATTTTAATCTGTTGAGCGTTTTTCAGGCGTCATTTATGTTTTGCCAATACGGGTTGTAGTTTACAAATCGTTGGGAAATGCATTGATTCCAACTGTGAAGAAATTCTTTGAATGCATTTCACAATATGTTGTTCATTCTCTTTAACCTACATTAATTGCTGCGATTTAATGCTGCTTCATGTGCGTGATTTTTGACACATCTCTTGTCGTATAGCTGCATTTAAGTTTCTGCTTTTAGAATGTCCCATGTTTAGCGAAACCAAAATATAAAAACGTCCACATAATAAACATTCAGTTTTATGCGATCATTTGCATACTCTACACGACCAAGAGTTCACTGTTTTTTCTGAAAATGTGGAAAAAAAGTTTGTTTAAAATTGACTGCATTTGCTGTCCTAGCAGACATACTGGTATCTAGCCACTTTCCATCCACCAAGCTCGAAATAAAAAGAGTACGGCAGATTACGCAGATGGAGGTTTCTATGAGGCGTTTATGAGAGACCAGAAATAAACTCACCAGAAGATCATTACTTATTCATTGTGTGTGAGAATATCGAGTGGATACCTTTGACATGCCTTACTATGAATGATAAAGCATGACCAAATGGCGGTTTTCAGAGATTGAAGGTGTACAAGCATAAGACCTTCTTCAATAAAATGAAGATTACGTGATAAAACGTTGTGCACGGGTTAGGCCTACTTCAACAAAATCAGGTTAAGTTGATGCAAATCGAAAAGTTGCAATTATAGGTCAGTGTACAATGATATATGTGCAAAACATTTTAAAGGGAACGGGGAATCAATCTGATGATCTGTTAATATCTTTAACTTCGTTGAATTGAATGAAAACTGAAATAGGCAGAAAAAAACTCTAAAGTGTTCTCTGAATACCCCATGAGAATACTATTTTCCAGATACATCATAATTTTCCATATAATTTATACATTACAATTTTACGAAATATTGCTTTGCAAGTCGATTTCTTGACAATTATATAATTTTCAAGATACGTGAGCAGGACACACGTTAAAAACACTGCTTTTTAATAAAAGGTTCCTAGAAATTCTTTGAACGTACCACTTGGTGGCAAATAAAATATAGAATAACATCTTGTTTTTGCATAAACTGGAATAAGGGTAGAAAATTGCTAAAGGCGTTGGTTATCAAAATCGTAAAGGAAGTGAAGTAAAGTTAAGCTAGCCAACATATACTTGCGAAATTCGTAGACTTGTTTTTCTTGAAAATTATTTTTTCTTATCAAAATCTACGCTTGCATTGTTCTTATAAACAATACTGGGAAAATGCGCGATTTTAGGCGTATCGACGCTAAGAATGGGTTTATTTCGATTCAATCGCCGTTGAAAAGGGTAATAAAGTGATAGGTAGAAATCCAAAATAACGAAATCCAATTTCACCTCTTAATAATTAAGCATGCGATCTGTGGTGAATGCTCTTCTTAATGTGCATTATAAGTTCTACATATTTAAAATCCAAACCATGGTTGACTGCATGTAAAAGAATACTGTTTAGCATTCACCTTCGGGTTTTTTTTACCAGATTTGAGCTTAATTTAATGGGACTACTTTACCTTGGCCGTCGGACTTACATTTTAAATCACGCCGAGTACTGTCAAACATAATGTGGCCTGATCATATTACAGTTCTAAACGCGGCACACTTACTTTTTCTTTTTATGAAAGGTCTTGCTTATATTGTATGCGGATTTTCATTCGTCGTGCAAAACACCAAGGCAACTCTAAAACTGACCAATTAATTCTTAAAAGATGTTAAACGCTCACCTGAAATATGATAACTGTAAATATGATAAAAATAGAAAAAAGGCATTCAAAGTGAAGTGTAATTTAAGGAAACCTGATAAAAAGAAACATTTTTCCAAATTTGCGTAAAATATCAGTTAGAAAAAAAATGTGCAACAGTCTGGGAACGCGTAATGCAATAATTAAAAAATTAACGAGAGCTTACCTTTATCTACAGTGGTGACCGAAACTCATCAACCAAACCTACTGAATAATAATTACGAAAAGGAGTTGCAGCTTGAGAAGAAACTTAATTTAGCAAAACGTTAACGCTTAAAATGAAAGATCGCGTCAGAAAACTAGTTTTTTAAAACAACTAACCTGCCATAAATATGTCCTTTAGCAAAGGACGATTCCTATTTCATTATGATAATTGACAGATCATGATGATATTCACGCCCATAAATTAAGGAAAAAGTTATTGAAATCTTGCAAATAGTGAATATCTTCGACTTTTTATGCTTTTTTCCTTTGGGAATTTATACATTTCGCGCTGGCCATTAAACAGTCGGAAGAAAAGATATTCCTTTGTAGCTCGCAATAGGGCGGCTGGAAATAAAATATTTTTAGTGGCCTTAGACTGTGATTAGCATGAATATAACGATTTTTTGGAACTTTTATTTATATAACGGAGCAGAAATGGGCAGAAATACACATTATAATAAATGTCACATTTTAAAATTTGCTGTGAAAAGCGCTGTTATTTGCATCTTTTCTGGCCTGATTTATGTGCAGTGTGGGATCGTTTTTCCGCTAGACAAGTATTGTTTGCGTAAACAATTATTATTTTAATTAATGTAATCTTTTGGAGAACACCACAAAGATAGAAATCTGTTTATCCCTATTAATGGGAGGATGACTTTGCCAAGATATCATAAATGGATGCACATAAATATATTTTTAGTAAATCGTGGTATGGATCTAACGTTATCATTACAAGTCTTCTGCATTCTTCCTTTCCACTTGCAAGCAATTTCAGACAAATCGAGGCGAATCAAGTTCTTTTCACTTATAAAGCTTGGAATGATGATATTGCTACAGATAAAACATATACAATGTTTCATCTTCAGGAATAAATAATCTTAAATTGTATGTAGTCTAAATTCCGCAAGTCTTGTACTAAGGTTTCAAACTCACACCTGTTGAGAAACATCTAATTGACTAACAAAGATAACTTTAATTAAAATCTTTTGAGGTTGCCAAGAAAAGGCACAAATTTAAGCAAGAAAAGGTTTCATGTGAACTTCAAGATCTTAAGGTAAAAAAGCACAAATCGTGAACACAAATTTAATTAATCGTTACTTTAATCCTGATTTATTTAAAAATAATTGAGAAGGGAACGAAACAAATGTGATCAAATAAAACAAAATGTAAACATCGTCGAAGAAATTAAATAATTGTGCATATATCTACGTTTGATTTAAATCAATTACATAATGCATCACTTAGTCTGATCATTTCTCCTTGGTCATTTATCTTGATTTGAAAATAAAGGCGTCTTGACAGCCGTTTGCGAGCTTATTTTATTGATCAAAAGAAAGCAGACAAGACGTCAGAATAAACGTTATTCTTGATGAAATTTAGGCCTTTAGTACTATGGTCATCAATAACTAAACGTTCATTTGACAGCAGTCACTCTGTTTAAATCAAAATGGTTTTTCGTTCGCGCATGCCAACTCGGGCCTTGGGCTACCAAGAAGAAGCGTGTACATTGAAGAAGGCAGAACTTTGCAAGCAACTAGACCACGTGGCAAATCGTAAATTTGACTGTAAATATTTACCCCTTTTTATGCTTAATACTGTGATCAAAACTTTTTTTCCCAATTTACGTTTTAACCTAATTATTCTTTAAGTTGGCATCCGCCTCTTGCTGTTATGCATTGACATTCTGTAAAATGTTTAACTACTGTCTGCTTCTTTTTATTGTCTATGTCCTGCAAGTGATACGACGTCACGAAATTTGTTGAAAATACTAAATCCCGCTGCACACGCCTGTTTCAAATTCATGCCAGGTTAAAATGCTGAAAGTGAAAGTTGGATTTGGGATTAAAACTATAAGATGGATTATCTAACAGACACGTATATTTTTGAGTCGGGGACGAATAAAACGAAAGCAATTAAAACGGAATCGTCCAGAAAATGAAATTATCCTGCATGAATCTTCATTCAACTTAAACCAATTGCATAATGCATCACTCAGTCTGACCATTTCGTCCTTGGTCACTTATCTTGATTTGAAAATAAAGGCGTCATGACAGTCGTTTGCAAGCTTTGTTAACTGACCGAAAGTAAGCAGATAAGACGTCAGAATTAAAGTAATTCTTGAGGAAATTGAGGCCTTTTGTAACATGATCATCAATTACTTAACAACTGTTGGATAGTGGGCACTCTATTGAAATCAAAAAGCCTTTTCGAGTACTTGTTCGCGCATGGCCAATTCTGCAAGCAACTAGAACACGTGGTGAATCTTAAATTTGCCTGGTAATCTTTACTCCATTATATACTAATTTCTGTGATTTGTGTTCCCAAATTTGTTTTCCTTTCTTTAAATTGGCCTATTTTACATTGAACTCAGACTTATACTGTTATTAATTTACATTCTGTGAAAATGTAAACTACTGTCTGCTTATATTCATTCAAGTGATACGACGTCACAACATTTGTTGGAACATATAAATCCTGCTGCATATGCCTGTTTCAACTTCATCCCAGGTAAATATTATCATTGGCCTGACGTTTTGGATTCCCTCTGAAACCTGTCATTATTGAAAGTTGCAGAAAAAGGTTCTTGTGGCATAAGATGCACAATATTTAAAGAGCATGCTTGCTAGGCAGACGCAGGCAATATTACTGCAATTTCAGTAACATAGGCCTTGTAAATGCAGCAGACGTTGGGCTGACGTCAGACGTCATGAATAGAATTGATCCCTTTTTCTTTTAAAAGGTGCCTTTGATCAAAGCAGCGAAGAAACTGATACATTCCAGACATGTTTTATAAGTGATTTCAAGCTTCATATAAAATCACCTTATCCCATTAATATTCAGCTAAAATTGCTGTCAAACGTTTACAGTAAATGGATTTTTATTATAGCTGCTGAACTACTGAGTGTGTTGTTTTCAGTTGACAAGCATATAATGATTAATAAATATCTGTTATAAGAAAGGGTCAATTCCTTTTCTTTTATTTAATGACCATGAAATCATATTCTTAGTCTAAGAAGGTGTATTTTGAAAAATCACAGGATGAGTTGCAAAAGTCTACGATCTATTTGTTTTTTGACAGCCTGACACATTTTCTTTCTAAAATAACAAATGCAGAATAGGTGGGATGCACGTGACCAACATGGACACGCACAGGTGCAGGCACATGCTGCACCCCGAACTCTCGTTCTCATCTGCGCCTGATCCCGCCTCAGCTTTTTTTTGATAATGCTTAACATTGGGCCCAGGTGAGTAAGAAAACAGTGAGTGTGGAAGATGCGGTGTAAGCTTTATTTTATCTTCGATCTACCTAGCAATATTGGGTGCAATTTATATGAGCAAAGTGTTTATAGAGCTATTTATGGAAGATCCAACGTTCTTAATGAGTGTGTGAAACTGATGTATAATATGCCTACTTAGAGATGTTCCTGCAACCTCAGTAGGATTCAAATAAACAGTTACTTCACTTCAGGAGGCCCAGTTTTCGTTAGCTTAATCTCCGGCTCTGCGCTGTTTGCGCACTGCCTTGCAAATTCGAGCAGATTAGATGTTAGCAAAGCCATGAAACTAATGGAGAACATTTTCTTATCAGTGGAACGAGGGATACTTTGTATTTTCTTTAAAAAAAGTAGGTAAAGATTATGTTTCTTCAGCAACTGCATTGAGCGCAAGCTTAAGCAATGTAAGGAGGAAACAAAATTATTTTACATTGTTCCATCGTTTATGAAGGTTTTGAAAAAATATTTAGCACCTTGTTGAGTTTGTCTGTGAATACAGGATCATACATTGTCTTTCAAAACGGGCAGAGAAGTACGCACGTAGGAATGCGGAATTGACCTGGCGTTTATATCAACTACCGAAATTTAAAATTCATCCAAAATTATAACGGGCAGCTATAGCAAAACGCTGCCTTCAAATATGAGGCATGGCGTTCGCTGTTAAACCACTTAAGACATCTTTTCGGTAACCACAATTGTTTATAATACAGACTGCTTACTTACTCTGGCATTATCCTATAGCCATTCGGTTCTCGCACTATTTCAAAATATTATACCATAAGGCATTTTAAGGATTGTGCATAGAGCTCACTGCGCATTCTATTTGAACGCAATCACTGGATGAAATTAAGAAGACATTAAGAAATTATCTCACAACTACTAATTTGACATTTCAAAATATTCGGCCAATGGGGAATAAGAGAGCTTGGCCAAAGTATAAAATTTGCTTGTCATCAAGGAAGAAGTTCATATTTGGTGGCATGCAATAAATTCCTCAATTACACTTAATGGGCATTTACTTCTTAACTGATCCTTTTACATGCGTCGCCTGGTCATTGTCTAACAAAAAATTCAAAACGGCTTTCACACATGGTTGGTAGAAGCAAAATATTATGCTCGCACATGTTGTTTATTCCAGACCACAAAAAGATTTTCAAGTTGCTTTTATGGCACCAACGATCTACCGAAGGTAACGGGGCATCGTATTATACTAACAGCTAAAGCAGCTGCAAAGAAGTTACAAATATTGGCCGTCTGTACACAGCTGAACCTTGTAGAGCATTTGTTTTTTTCTAAAGTAAACCTTTAGCTAATTCTATGCACCCATCCGCGTTTTGCGTTAAATTCTCCCCTGTTTCTGACATTCTGTAAGCCTAAATGACGTCAATTGCTTACTCCTTCCACATATCAACAAATTGATTGTGTTTTATTGCTTACATTTAATCGATTAATTTAATCATTTACAGGTTTTACTGGAGCCATTTCCTATATAAATGTAAATTTCTGGCAATAATCAATTAAAACCACATGCAAAATATATTTATTTAATCAAGACATTTTAATCAACATTTAACATTTGTTTTCGACTAGAAAATATTACCGACAGAAACTGTTCATGCGTTACCCATACAGCATAATCCCAAAGCATTTCTCTCACATCAATATGTTGACATATTAACAAGCTTCTCACAGGCCACTGTTAGAAAATACGCGCGTTAATCAGAGCTTATCATCTTTGGCTTTTAATAACGGAGAAATATCATTTTCATAATTAATCTCTGAATTCGGTCACATTTAACAGACATTTTCCTTTTATAAAAACATCTGCAGTGAACTCTTCATTAGTAACCGTCTTGCCATGCAACAATTCAACCAACTTAAATAAGACCATAAATTGGGTGCTAAACTACAAGTTTCAAAGTTTCATCTCTGGATTTTCTGAGTTAGGCAATCTGCTGTATATTTATACACAGAAATCCTTCTTCAAAGAAGCAACCCATATCTGGGAATTTAAAAGTTGGCGACACTATCCCTTCATCCTTCGAAAGGAGCAATGGAGAAAGGGGGTGGTTAAAATAAGATCGTTTAGCCCGAGGGAGCAGAAAACGACGGACGAAAGACTAGGTTGAAGGGGGTGGGCGCATAAATAGGAGATGCTTTGGGAAGTAACGGGGGTGGAAGGTAACGGGCCCCTCTGTGGTGGTGTGGAGAGTTGGATGGCGATTTCAATGCGACACAAGATGGTTGAATTGGAGATTGTCGATGTGGTTGGCGGGCAGAGGTCACTGGAAGGTTTCAGTAGCGGTTCGCTGTGCCTGAGGCAGGGGATGACAAAACAGGGAGATATTAATTACCGAACACTTAATAAACAGCTGTTATTATGGGGTTAGCGCAAGGTAGTGAGCCTTGCATGAAGTCCTTTGTATTGAACGTTCAGATCGAGATGGTGGTTAATGCTAGTCTTGTTTAAGTGCCAAGCTTCGTGAATTCTGAGTTATTTTCAAATAAGTGAGTCAAGGACTTAACAAATGTGACCAAATAAAACGAAATTTAAGCATCGTTGAATAAATTAAATAATCCTGTATGCATCTTCATTTGATTAAAATCAATTACATAATGCATCATTTATACTGACCATTTCTCCTTGGTCACTTATCTTGATTTGACAGTCGTTTGGAAGCTTTCTTTACTGACCGAAAGGAAGCAGACATAAAGTCAGAATTAACGTTATTCTCGATTAAATTTTGGCCTTTATTACCATGGTCATCAATTTCTTATTATCTGTTGGACTGCAGTAACTCGGTTTACATTAAAATATATTTTGAGTACGTGATCGTGCACGATCAACACGCGCCTTGGGTTACTTGGAAGAAGCGTATACCTGGAGGGCGAAACCAGACCTCTGCAAGCAACTAGACCACGGGGTGAATCTCAAATTTGCCTGGTAATTTACATCCCCCATTAATAAACTGATTACTGTGATTTGTGTTTGTCGTCTAAGTAGGTGTATTTCGACAAATCACAGGGTAAGGCGAAAAAGCTTTGATCAAAATTTGAAGCATTTTCTCCCGGGTATGAATTTAAAGCAGGCGTGTACAGCAGGATTTATTGGTACCAAGAAATTTCGTGACGGCTTTATCAACTGCAACCCGTCTTTGCATAACACAGGTAACGAATGTAAATGGACAGTTGTTTGAATTAACAGTTAAACAATACATAACAGCAAGGTCCAGTGGATAACGTAAATAACTTCAGGAAAGAAAATATGGAGGAGAAGATTATACAACAAAAACCATGAAGCATCTAGGGTGAAAATAACCAGGGCAATTGTAGATTGATCACGTGGTCTAGTTGCTTACAAAGATTGGGTTTCTCCCTACGTATATACGCTGCTTTTGAGTAGCACAAAGTCCGGATTGTTCGTGCCCGAACAAGTACTTAAAACAGCTTTCCGAGTAATTGTGCGGGCACGAACAACTCCGACTTTGCACTACTTGGAAGCAGCGTATATACGTATGGAGAAACCCAATCTTTGTAAGCAACTAGACCACGTGATCAATCTACAATTACCCTGGTGATTTTCACCCTAGATGCTTCATGGTTTAAGTTGTATAAGCTTCTCCATTACATTTTCTTTCCTGAAGTTATTAACGTTGTCCACTGGACCTTGCTGTTATGTATTGATTTTCTCTTAATTCAAACTGCTGTCCATTTTCATTCGTTACCTATGTTATGCAAAGTCGGGTTGCAGTTGATAAATCGTCACGAAATTTCTTGGTACCAATAAATCCTGCTGTATACGGCTGCTTTACGATCAAAATTGTTTTTGACAGGCTGACACATTCTTTTTCTAAAAAAAACAAATGCTGAAGAGGTGGGGTTTGCGTGACCAAAATGGACACGCACAGGTGCAGGAACATGCTGCACCCCGAACTCTCACTCCATGGGAAATTTCTCATTTGCGCCCGATCCCGCTACAGTTTTTCTTGATTATGTCTTAACACCGGGCACAGGCTGGTAAGGAAAAACAGAGTCTTGAACATGTATTGCAAGCCTTTTATCAATTAAAACTAATTCATTTGCACGTCATCCGCCCCGCATCACACATATGTCGAGCAAACGATAGAAGAAGTCGCATTACGACTGTTGAAATGATATTACATTAAAGATATCTGTCTTTCTAAACAAAGGAGGTTCAACAGCCATTTTGAACAAGTTGGACTACAATTCGAGGATGCTGACGTTGTTAAAAGATAGACCGCTTATAGCGGATCCTACAAAAACGCCGAATTGGACTATTTAAAGGGTCTTTTATCATTTTACATAGAAGAAGAAAATATCAGAAGATATTGTCTACTCTCTACGAAAAACCGAACTGAAAATAGCTACATTCAATTGAATACCTAAGGTTCACAAAACCGAAGTACCACTGCGACCGATAGATTCATTTATGATTTATAAAATTAACAAATGGTTTTTCCGCAAACTACATCCATTGACAAGGAATTGTAAAACATCTATTGAAATCTTTGTAGAATTTCTGAACAAATTGCGAGGACTCCAGATTGCAGCCGATGAAATAATGGTATCTATCGATGTCTCTCTTTTCACATCCATAACAATCGATTTGACCAGGTGCTAAACAGAAGAAAAACTGTAGTCTTAGGTAATGAATTTTTCTGTATCCACTTTGCTTTATCTGTTGAATATAGGCCAAGAAATTAAATTTCCGATATCACAAGGATACTACCAACATCTTAAGTGAACCACCATGTGTCCACTTATCTCCGGCATCTTGTCTGAAGTAACTTTGCAAAAATTAGAAGCTTAAGCCTTGCCACTAGTTTAACCCAAATTATGGGTACACTATGTGGATGACACGTTTGTTATCGTTAAAAAGGATCAACTAGAAAGGCTGCATAGCGTTATTACCTCAACGTTTCCATGTATCACCTTCACGCTCGAAAGAGAAGTTGACAGTCAACTCCCATTTCCTCATACAGCGAAAGACTGACGGGACATTTTAAAAATAGGTTAACCGCCAGAAAGCCTATGTGGAAGTTATCCTGCATTACCAAAGCAACCATTTTGTCGCTCATAAGTGGAGTACTGCTTACACCTTACTCAATCCAGATAAAACACGCTGTTCTGATAATGAACTCTATTAGAGCGATCTTAGTTATTTTGCAGAAATGGTTATCCAAGAGATTTTGTACGTCAATGCATGAGGCGATAGCATTTAAAAGGAAAAGTCAAGAAACTAGATTGTTCCGGGCAATTGCCCTAATCAAAGAAATGGCGAACACTTCCGTTCATCAATAACGTGTCTGAACTCGTTGAAAGACACCTGCGGAAACAACAAATCTAAGTGGTGCACAAACCAACGACTTTACTCAGAAATAAGTTTGTAAATAATTAGGATACGGTTGGAATTTAAATAAAAAAAAGAATTCGTACACAAGATTTTATTTAGCCACTGCATCGCGGTGCATTGTCGTCAGACAAAAAAGTCAGCTTCCACGCGCATACATGAACATTAACTGGCAGTAAGGAGGGGAGACCACTTGTCTTAATTTGCCATATATAAGCTGGAAACTGGGCAAAAATGTGCCTGGGACAAAACCCACATTCTAATCTCCTGTTTATCTAAGAGGGGCTGATCATTTTTTGAAGATTATTAACTCAGATAACTCTTTCGCTTTAAAATGTGCCATGGGTTCAATGCAGCGAAGAGACCGATTAGCATCAGATATTTTGTTATATATGATTTCGGGCTTCATAACAAAATCATCCGATCCCAGTAATATACGGCTGAAATAGCTATCAAAAGTATACAGTGAACGGATTTTATTTGAGCTTTTGAAGTACTGTGTGTGTTTACTTTCAGTGGACAAGCATATAAAGATAACTTGATATCTGTTATCAGAAAGGATCAATTACTTTTCTTTCATTAAATGACGAAACCACTATGTCTTTTGTCTAACAAGGTTTATTTTAACAAAGCACATGGTAAGTGGCGAAAAGGCTTAAATCTAGTTATTTTTTGACAAGCTGACATTTTTTTCTAAAATACAAAAAGCAGAACTTGTGGGTTGCGCGTGACCAGCATGGACACGCGCAGGTGCAGGCACATGCGGCACCCCTGAACTCCGTTGGAATATCTCATCTGCGCTCGATCCTGCCTCAGTTTTTCTTGATTATGTCTTAACACCGGGCAAAGGCGAGTAAGAAAAAATGGAATGCGGAAGATGCCTTGCAACCCTTTATCTATTAAAACTATTTTATTTTCACGTCATCCGCCCCACACAACACATATGTTTAGCAAACAAAAGACGAAGTCGGATTCCGACGTTCGAACGGATATGACATAACATATACAGTATATTGCCTATTGTTGCCTATATTGTAATGCCCAAAATTAAAATTGGTAGTATGGCACAAATTTGAGGTTGTTTATTTTGTTTATTATACTGATCTAAGGCACAAAAAGCTATTTACTAAAAAAAAACAGTTCAGTTGTCTTTATTGAAGGCAAAACAGGGCGCACCAGGATAAAATCTAACTTTTTTTGATTTCCAGGGACTTTTCTACGTTATTGCACTGTCTGGATCAAGCCTTCATGTTTTGTGTGCCTTTTACTATAAATGAATATTACTAAAAGCTAGAAATTTGTAAAATATATCCTTTGAGGAATGGACAATTTGAGTTCACGATCACGAAAAATCAAGTAAATGCAGATACGAGAAATCACAATGTTTTCGCGTCTACATTAACGGATTTAGTTTAAAAATTCAGTGTTGCAAATGTTTGACCTCTTGTGCCAAAAAATGCAATAATAAAGTTGTGTCAGTGTATTTTGTTTCATCACACCGATAATTGGAATTGTATATAAGCATATTTACGAAAAGCCGCAAGATGCCGGAATTTGTCTTTGTCACGCCGTACGAGAAAGATGTCCAGACAAGATCTATCTGCAGTTGACTGTGAACAAATACGGAAACTTGCAGCAGAAAGAGTGCCACGTGATTCTTTAGCTAATATTTTCTATATCGGTAAGGTCACTCTGTGGCGCATTCTTAATGATCGAAACGTGCCTAGAATAAAACAGGGTGGACTAAATGGGCCTACTAGTAGGCAGAACGATGGTTTTATTCGTTGTACACTAAAAATATACATTATATGCCCATTACGATTATTCGCAGGGAACATCTGCCGATATTCTCTAGGATCATAATCAGGAAAAGGATGCAGGAATTTTAAATGCCAGTGGCAAATGTCGCAATCAAGCTGTTTTTAAGAAGGAAACATATTAGAAAACGTTTTTTATTTGCTTATAAGTACATTGATAAGAGACCCTTATTCTGGAAGAGCATTTACTTCTGCGACGAGGTCTTTTTTTTAAGATTAGCCGTCAAAGTCAACCCAGATGGTCATATGTGGGAAAAACGTCCCCTAAGGACCCGCTTTATCAACAGAATCTTTCAAGAACTGCCGACATTTGATGGTTTGAACGGCAATCAAATGTGGTGACCGTCCGATCTGGCAGTTGAAAATGGAGACAATTAATAGCAAGGCGTTCCAAAACATTATAAAGGATGCCTTTAGCTAGAACGACATACGACGACTCAGAATGGACAAAATAATTTTAAAGGATAATGCCCCAGTTGATCGCTCTAAAGAAGTATGCATTTGATAAAGTTAACAAGGACAATCTAATTTCTTAGACATTAGCCAGCCTCTAGCGTGTGGAATGCAATCTATTTTAATTCCTGCGAACCGTCCGGATTTGAATCCAATCAAAAAACTTTTTGCAATTATCAAAAGAAACTGGCATAAGGCAAAGCAATCTATTTCCATGGGACAAAAACTTGATTTTGTGCTGCATACTAACAGTGAGCACACTAATATAGACAACCTGGCTACCTCACTGTCACACACTATGTGCTGTCATAAATGCAAAATGACAAATAACAAAGAACTGATCATGTACATGTGTTTTTATTTTATATTATTTTCCCGTTTTTATTCACTTCTCCGTCCTTATGAACACTTATATTTAGCTATATTTGGTTGATTTTTAATAAAGCTCTTATCTTAAATTCAGGTTTTTAGTGAAAATAAATTATTTTAATGCACTCAAATATAAATTTACAAAACGATCAATGCTTTTTTTAAAGAGCGGTCGTTTCTTTAGGTGTTTTAAATTTTAGGAGACGTAGCATGGACTGAGTTCACAAAGAGGCCCTTTCTTTTGAAAACCATGAGATTTAATGAGTTAGGCAATCTACTGTATATATATTAATATACGAATTTGAAGGCAGACACCTTAAAAAGCTTAATAAAAGATAAAAAGTTTGTTTGGGAAAATAGTAAACTATATTGGTAAATTTTCGATAGTGATCCCCAGGTCATCGTTAGACTTGAGTAAATGGGCAAGAAAAGAAGTTAACATTTCAAACGTGCTTAAAAAAACAATGGTCGTTTTTTGAATGCGATCATAAGTGGCTGCTTAGTGCATCAGTCTGGTCTCTTCCACATTTCTCTGAGGATTTTGTAAAATTTACTGGTCATTTTCCCATTTCCCTGAGGGTTTTTTACATGGCATCTAAGTCAAAGTGCCATTTGATGCATCCGACGCGTTGGAAATGTAATCTGATATAAACGAAAACTTGATTTCCAATGCAGTTGCAGGAACATCTCAATGGAGGCATGATATACATATATTTCACCCGCGCATTAGAAACTGTTAAAATTCCATTGATAAATCGTTCATATTCATTACTCTCGATGTTGCAGGGCAGTGCGCAAATGTATTACTACGTGTCTACAATAGGCATGTTAATTTTAACTGCATAATTTGAGCTCATAGACCTATGCCTACTGACTTACTTTTAATTTGAACATCAGTACTAACAGAATATTAAATGAACTATCATGGGGTAACCTGTATCTGGTTTTCATACCGAGGTGACAGTGCATCAACTTGAGACTAGAGCCCTTTCGCTAATAACCTAAAATGAGGCTTTAAAATGCTAATAATATGTTTGCTATTGTGAAAAAAGATTGACTGAAAACACAACAAGATCCCATTCCTCGAAATCTGCGTACCACCAAAGCCTGGTGTAACATTACAAACAACCGTTTACTGCAAAGAAAATTTTGTGGAAGTCATCCTTAATCACCCTTATCACTCGTGTTTGCACACGCACGTGAATGCGACCATCGCTTAAATTGGGACGGTACCAAAGTAATCGCAATGGCCAATACCAAACAAGCTCAAGAATTCCTCGAAGCTTGACACTCTAGCACAGCTAACATTTACCGCCACCTGTACCTAGATGCTCATTACGAAGGATAACGTGCACGATTTACTAAGGAGCGCCCATCCACTAGCAACGACTGCTAATCCTTGCGGCTTCTAATCTCACTTTTAAACAACCCCACCTTACACATGGTGAACCACAATTAGGCGTTCGACACCTCCAACTGACGCAGTGACCCCTAAATCCAACCCAGAACCATAATTAATAATATAACTGGCCGAAGTTACTCGCCGCCTACCTCCCCCTCTAAAAAAGCAAATTTAATCGTTCTCTCCTCACATCCCCCGTTCCAAAACATGCCCTAATTAATTTAATACAGACCTTCCCCTTACACCAGCTATTTGTTTGTCACTATGTGTCCTATCACGCTTCTTCACTTTCTCCTCTTTTCATTTCATCTGAGGACGAATTTGTGTCACCAACTTGAAAATCTACGGGTAGAACTCCATTTCTCGAATGGCGTTTTTCTTTTCATTATAAATATATATATATGGTAGTAGGGCGCTCACCGATCGGTTACAGGACTAACTCGTCCCGTTGTGGCATGTGGCTAAGTTTCAAGCCCCGCTAGCAGCCGTATAGCAGCTAAGTGTATAGGCAGAATAACATGTCCAACAAAGACAAGGGAGACTGGAATGGCCATTTCTGGCTTATTAGCCGTCATCAGCCAGCCATACCCAATCCCAGGCGCTGAAGCGCCCGAGCTTCGAACTCGCGACCTTTTTGGGCAGACGCCCAATGCTCCATATATATATATATATATATATATATTTATTTTCGGGCGT
>WEDG01001954.1:0-40399 GCA_017591395.1 Schistocephalus solidus | reverse complement strand
CCCGTGTTACGCTCAAAATACCTTCATTTCTCCAGCCACGCGGAGGGACGATTGATCAACCGCCAGTAGAGGCCACCAAATTGATATTCGAAATAACGACTTCTTTAACGCTGGCTCAATAACCGACTATTACTGCGAAATGATATAGCATCGTCAAGTTTGTAAGACAATCATTTTCCCGAATCGTAATTTTTACCGATAAGCGACCACCAGCTTCTGGTGAGATTGGCAAAAGCGATTTAATGGCAGCCGACTGAATATCTCCGCACCGTTCCTCATCTTCGGTTTCATCGAGAAACATACTTCGCACCGAAACACGCACATTCCAGCGCCAAAGAAAGCTTGTTCGCAAATTTCGGTCGTTCACCAGAACGCCATTTCAGTTTTTATCCATCCAATGTTGATCAATTATTTGATCGACGCCATAAGCCGCTATTCCGGGTGCCGTGTTGATTGGTGGGAAGCCGACGACGCCTTTGTACGGAGGTCACAATGACAGTTATCGCAAAACTCCAGCCGTTTTCGATCGATGAACCAATTAAAATATTAGATCATTAAAGTTTCAGCGTCATAATATCGAATTGATCATCTAGATTTTCATATTTACCGTTGATTTTTTGTCTTCGTAAACCAAAGTTTCGCGGTGATATGTATGCGATAATGAAGACGGCGAAGAAATCATCTGAAAGCGACCGCATCGGTCATACAGTTCAAATCGTTTTACGTTCATAGATATCTCGTGATCCGTATGGTTTGCTTGTCGGCCTGGTTTTACAAAAGATAATTAACCGTAAAATCACGGCTCTTCCTCACGCCGACGCACGTTCCTTCCAGTTGAAGTTTATCGACCGTCGAAAGTTTATCGGGTCATCAAATCGAAGAACCTATCGTTCGTTATTCAATCTTTTTCAACGTATTGGTTTCAGTAAAGCGACACAAAGTTAACGCACGGTATTGCTTTCAAAACTTGATGAACTGAAACTTGATCCAGTAATTCAACGACGGTTAAGTACCGTTTGTTCGTTCAGGATCAAGCGTTATCTGTTTTGAATAAAATAACCATTATTTCTAAACACCACATGTCGTCGCGCCAACCAGCCGATTATGCCGTAAATCTTCGGTTCATTTTGTATAAGGCGATCGTCTGCCGACGCATCTCTTTCAATTAAGGTGATTTGTTTTAATGACTTTATAGTATTATACGGTCCTCCTCGAAGTTGTGATAACGATACAGCAAAATTAACTGGAGTTATCGCCATTTGTTGTTGTTCATAGCGCTTCTTTTCAGTTGAGCAGCCGCCGTAAAAATTGCTACCGAAAAAGATGCCACCAAGAATTCGGTTTTGTTTTAACGAACAATGGTTGTTCGTTCGTACCAACAACTTTACAGCGGAGAACGCCGTCACAAACAGACGTAAAGGGCGATATCGAGACGACGATGAAGTTCAGCCCATACCGAAAGATTAATTTATAATGCTTTTAAAGAACCGTTTGAAAACGGAAATATTGCAGCCAACATTTTCCGCAAACTGGTTCGATACGATGAACCTCAACCGGTTACGCCCGTTACCCACCATCCTGAACTCGGAATGATAGATAGGGGAGGTAGATTCAGTCGAAGATTCGAAACATTGTTAGCCATCTTTCAGCCATATCAATCACAAATTAATAATTGTCGCACACGAATATTTAATAAGCGATGCCGCGGACCAGTGTTTTGTAACAATAGTCGAATACATTGAAAGCTTCATATGATCACGTTAATCGCAGTGAATACCATTTTGAAGCCGCACGGACAGTCAGATTGACAAAACGAATTTTCAATCTTCACCGACAGGTAAAGATTTAGTTAAATCGGGAATTCGTTCCGGCAAAAATTGCCGTCAACGTGCCCGACATCAACCGTTTCTAACAGTCAACAGCGCCATACTGCCCATCAGCTTCTGCAAAGTACTGCACCACACCGGAATATTTTCTCCGTTTTTCCAATACCTTTTGACGATAGAAAGCTCACCAGTTGCTATAAAAACTACCGTATTGTCCTGTTAAATCGACACTTCAACGGCGTATGGTGGTTCATTACTGTTTTCCGGTGAATATCAGTAAATAAGTAGAAAATTACCGTTTTGTAGCTGGTGCAGTCGGTTTGAGTATCAAATAGCCCGTATAATAAAGCCACGCAGGTGATCACAACAGACGCTTCAAAATTCGCTGTCGATGGGGACGCATCAGTTGTTCATAGAAATGCATATGTCCTTCACGCTCATATTATCAGAATTCTTCTCTACTGGTCGTTATATTGATGCCATTGTTGCGTATTGATACGCTGAGCGTTAGCAAATCTTTGAAATTTTTCCGCTCGGCATCTGTTAAGCTTGAAGCCGTATTTAGGTTTTCCGACTTTTGAAGTTCAGCCAAACGACCGGGCACAGTATCAAATTGTCTCAAGTATCATCACTTTCGATCACCGATATCGTTTGAGCCGGTATCAACAGCATAAAGACGGGTCAGTTTTTCTAATATTAAGTAAAGTCGGTGCCTGGTGAACGGCCGTTTTCGTCCATCATCGCACTATTATTGTCATATGCTAAAATATTCAATAAACATACTGGTGCCGATAATTTATAAAGCTCCATCACCAGAATTTCGACTGAAGACGTCAATATTTACCGATGGAAATAAAACAGTATTTTGGTGACGAACCGAAAACGGGAATAAAGCGCCATAAATTACAGATTATCTTTCTTTACAATAAGATCAACCGTTCGTTGGTATTTGCCGTAGCAGCGACCGTGGGCAACAGTTTAACGATACGCACTATTGCCAGTCAACAAAGATAGTATTTAAATCGTTGACTGATAGCATATTTCGGTTGGGGCAAAGTTAAAACAAGTGGAAAACGAGACAGGGCATTTAACGATTGTATTGACTTTGCCAACAGTTATCGTTTATCGTTGATCACGGGTCGCCGCCGGGAATGACAGGAAGCAACAGTTATGATTCTTAGATTATCGATCCCTTCGTTCATGCACAATGAACTATAGAGATTCTTTGTTTCCGTTTGTACCAAAGCTCCAGTGTCGTCAGGTAACGACATGTGACTTTCGGTGGTATATTTGATCATAAGCCGGGTTTGTTCTGCCTTCGTCTACGATCATGGTTTTGGTAACCGAAAGCCGATGGGAATAACGCCGTTATGACAGTCAGTAAGCCTTTGTCATTAAACATCATGGTACAGATTATCGCCGCCGTTTATCCGCAGAATTGGTTTTTCAGCCAATGAAATACCACCCCAGCCTGGAACGGTCGATTCAGTTGGTGATTATTCGTAATGCAGCAGCACCGTACTATCGCAATTTTCGATTTGCTTCGATCATCAACACGACCATCCCGATTTGAATGACCATAATCTTTTAACAACGCAAAGTTATTGTCTCCGAAAGGTGCGTTCTTTTTCCAGTCCGAGCCATCAACGTCGAATTTTGCGCGATGCAGTAAATACCGGGATATTAAAGGGTTAAAGGCGAAAGTCCTACATCTAACAAAGTGTTAAAAGTATGTGGTTTGGTTTCGGGTAGTAACGGAATATGATCTAAGGGTCGAACTGAGTCAGAACGTGCTCGGGAGCAGCAAATATGTTGTTATTTCGGGATTAGAATAAGCGAAGTTCGGCGTACCTGAGGTACGCATATTTACGCGAAGCATTCGAGTAATAATAGGGTTATCATTAATACAACAGCTATCGGCTGGTGGTTCATCTATCGTATTACTATAATGGTATTGATATTATTAATTTGTCAATGCCCGCCTACTTTGCCAGCAACATTTACCAGCTGAAATTGCCTTTACCGAAAAACATCAATGCCATTACCGAATTTCCCACCGTCAGATAACTTATAATTCGGTACATTTTGCGTATTCTGCACTCTGTAGATCTCTCAAATTAAATAGTCAGTGTTAGGTGAACCACTCCTTTTGGCCCATTAGAACATGGATTATGATTTTACTACGGTCCAGCTGTGCATGATGGAGCTGGGAGAGCAACAGACCACTCATGAGTCGGACACTGTAATTGCCTCCAGATAGCCACCGTCACCTGTAAACATGCCACACCTCAAATTTCCTATACATTACCATACAGACCTCGCTTTGGTGTCCTAAAAGCATCCAACGCTAACATCTATTTTAATAATAAATAACACCTTCGGTACGTTCTTGATATTGCGATCTCATTTTGACTTAGATCCGAAGCCGTTACCACCAAAAGCCAAACCATGTTTTGCGCTTTGTTGTTGAATGTTGGGACTCAGCAGCTAAGCCCTCCAGCGCTGCCCCTTCTGATTGTAGTACGCAAATGTCCAGTATTTCACTGTAATCGCACAAAATTGACGTGTGTGAGCTCGACCAGACTTCAGAGCACGCCTTTACATGTAAGGACAAAACATATCTCTTTACCGTTTCGGGTTATCACGGAAAGTCACGTTGTTAGATTAAACATTTGAGTCGCGAGATTCCGATCCGGACAAAATTGACATCATTTGGAGAGCCTCACAATGAGCAAGAAAACAAAAATCAAGAACAAATTACTGATGATAAGCTGGGAGGCACGCACATTTGCAGGTGCGAGTCTATCCCAAGGGTGTGAGCGATGAACACACACATTTCAAAAGAAACAAAGAGTAGGCCGTTCTTTCTTCCAGTCCGAACAGAAAACTATAATTCACACTTTGCCGGGACAAACGCGAGTCACCAAACACCATGAATGAAAGAGTCTCAAATGCCTTTTCGGCGCAAAGCACACGACATCACTGCGGGATTCGTTATCCATGGCGTTCCACCATATGTCCCATCAAACTCAGCTGCGAAACCATCATATGGT
Organism: Schistocephalus solidus; assembly: GCA_017591395.1. NCBI lineage: Eukaryota > Metazoa > Platyhelminthes > Cestoda > Diphyllobothriidea > Diphyllobothriidae > Schistocephalus > Schistocephalus solidus. The sequence goes on along the minus strand of WEDG01001954.1, from coordinate 35,520 downwards.
GATCATAGTGGGCAAATTTAGAATAAAAGACGTCACCACTGGTTCAGAGATACTGCAAAGCGTCATGGGAGTTTGCGTTCGTTAATCTGCCACGATGGGCGCATGCTATTCGGCATGACTACGGTCGGACTTCGTCTTGGGTTCCAGCCAGGAGATCTCGATGCTCGTAGTGCCATAGACAGGGAATCAATGATCGAGTCTACCGATCGTGTAACTGTTTTAGCGGCTGCCTGCTATCGTTTCCCGGCGAGATGCTAGCCGCTGACCTGCCGGCCCATTGATCTTTAGGCTACAATCCCGGCTGGCCAATGACAGCAAAATAAGCTCAAAATGTTCATGCCTGTCTCGCTTTTCCGCGTTTTTAACACTCAACCGAATATGCTGCTAGTCAATGAGTTTTAAATACTATCTGCCTTTGTGAGCCTAAGCCAGATAAGACATCGTTAAATATTTGTCCACTGCTGCAACAAAGTATGAGCAAAAACATGAGGAGTTGAATCTTTGTATAAGGAAAGATAGTACTGCAATTATGTCTATGTTTACCGGCGCTTTGATTCCGTTTTATTGGTTCGTCACCAAAAATATAACATTTCCATCGAGTAAATTGGTGGCATCTTCAGTGAAAATATAATTGCGACAAATACCAGCTGAGTATGAACTTATAAATTATCAACCAGTGCGCTATATTTGAATGTCCATACTTACTGTTTATTGGATATTTAAACTTTTGTCACTCTGCCCTCCCTTATATTAATGTAAAGGTCTGATGATGGATAATCGAAAGCGTACGTTCACCAAACTTGACTACTTAAATATTAGAAAAAACATTTATTCTGCGTTTAATACTGTTATTACCGAGCTCAAACATTATCAGTGAATCCGAAAGTGGTGGTAAAACGGGACTTGAACATTACTGTGAGCATCTGCCCGGTCGACGAACAGACCAAAAGTGGAAAAAATAAATACAACTTAAGCTAACCTAAGATGCCGAAACGGGAAAAAAAGAATTTTCCAAGACATACAAGACATAATCTCAGCGTGTATAGAACTACACTACCAAACGAAATAGCATCAATAGCATTAGTAGGAGGATTCTGATGTAAAAATTGAGCGTAAAGGAGAGGACCTCCTATGCAATTTCTATGAACAACTGTCACATTTTATCTGACAAGCGAGGGTTACGGCCATCTGTGTGATCTATGCGATGAAAACTGGCTAAAAATACAGGCTAACGATCGATACAGTATAAAACGACTGCAAACTACAAAACCGGTGGTACCTGCTGACACTTTAGATATTTCACAGAGGAACGTAGGTACCGATGTAAATGGACCGCAAAAATGCCTACTTAAGACGAAAGGGTGTGTACTTCTAAATGCAATTTACATTAACAGGACATACAGTAGTTTTTGCCAAGCAACTGGTTCAGCTCGGAAGTGGGCTCTATCATCAAAAAATATTGGAAAAAGAAACGGAGGAAAATGGTTCCAGTGTGAAATGGGAAACCAGAATTACGAACATTTGGAATCACTACTACCCAAGAAACTGTGCGCTATGAGCCAGATGCCAAAGAAAGCGCTAATTGGCCTATTATTCAGGAAACAGTTGAGTATATCCTACAGGCGCACGATTGGCAGCGAAATTTTTTTACCTAGGAACGGCAAACTTGCGAATTCCCCTCATCGGTTGCTAGAATGTCTTTTAAACACACACAGCCATAAACGTGAAAAACGCTCGCAAAAGTGAACATTTTTCTTTCAATTAAAAAAAGGTTAAATATCAGTTGAGGGTACACATCAATGCAATATCTCCCATGCAGCCAAAAAATATTGACCTTCACTGCATTCATTGGTACTACAAAAAATTCTTGATGGGGGGCTAAAAACGTCTCCCAAACGGTCGCGTACCAAGTGTACAAGTGAAGCTGTTTTCAATGCTATTGCGATCATTCATTCGACTATTTAATTTTAAAGCACTGGTACGTTATCGACCACTTACACTGAGTGACACGCTTTTTTTCGGCCTCAATCGGCTTGTACAAAATTGTGCGAACATTGATAAAATATTCGTGTAAAACAATTCTAAAATTCTGTAATTTGTGTTATTGGAAGATATTTCTTACTTTGGAGAAGGTCGAACAGAATAACAACAACAGAAAAATGTTTCCAGATCTTCGACTGAATCTACAATTAACTGACCTCCCTATCTATCATTCAAGGAGTTCGGGGGACAGGTACGGTAGCAAGGCATATGCAGTTTAAAGAAAGTTCATCATGTCGAATAGGTTTGCGAGAAAAGACGTCTTCCGATGTTATGGCTGCGAAATATTTCCCATTTTCAAAACAGTTCTTTACAAAGCGGTATAAGTGAATCTGTTATGCTTAATTTCGGATACGTCCGCGTGCATTCTCGGTCTCACCCTTTATTCTGTTTATGGCTTGGCGTTCCTCCGCTTTATCCATTAAAGTTGTTATTTTGGGCAATGTGACGCTTCTCCGCCTTGTTGTTCGATTCACGTAAATTAATTCTTAGTGGCATGCTTACTTTTTCGGTACTAATTTTTTACAGCAGCTCTCTTAGAAAAGCGCTTATGGACTCTTCTTCATCGTGCATGTATGCTCCAAGTTAATAAATTTTACTGTAATATGTTCATTTATCCTAACGTTCAGGGACCATGTACTATAAAGTATTATACATACATATAAACAAATCACCTTAATTTAAGAAAAAGTGCATCAGCAAGGCGAATAGATTACCTTGACAGATGTGTCACTTTCTAAAATAGGTAAGGTAAACGAAGTTTACGTAGTACAGCATTTATCTTCAGCTTCCAATCGGATACAGAGAAATACGCGGTGACATATGGAATATTTTAGAAATAGTTTATTTTGATTCATAATTGAATTATAACACTTAATCCTGAACAGACAGAGCAGTTAAAACTTAACCATCGTTGGTTACTGGAAAGTTACAGAGTCAGGATTTCCGTTCACTTCGACAAGTGCAGTTTTTGAAAACTAATACCGATTACGTGCTCCAAGCATCACTTTTACGCAAAATTCATCCAAGCCCTACCGCCAGCCACACGTTGGAAAAAAAGAATTAATGTAAAACTGATACACGTGTAAGCCAGTAGAGGTTCTTGGTCAATGATTGTCACTTTTTTCAGCCAGTCGATAAACTCTAACTGTTTCAAGTGACTGGCCAGGACGATGCACATATCCAGAATGTTTGTCTGAAAGGAAAAGAGAGCGTGGGGAGGGAATTGCATGATTTTACGGACAAATTATCACATAAAACTCCAAACCGATAAGCGTTAGGAAGTTTAAACCATACAGGATCCACAAGTGTCCTATAGACATAAAACGATTGGGCAAATTCTCAAACCAGTCTGCCAGTCCTTCAGCAAGGTTTATTTTCAAATGGATTTCTTACATTTGCCACGTCTTCCTCGTTGCTGATCACTACACCAAATACCGCAGAAAACGGTTTAAATAGGGGCTGAGACTGTAAATCTAGCAATTTTAAACTGAGTGGAAAGAAAATGCCGGAAAATCTAGATGAATTATCAATTCCGTGTACGAAATTCGGGCGCTAGGCCACCAACAATGGTGAATAACGTGTGGTCGCCCGACGGCTTTCTGATCTAACTTTCAACAATAGTTGATATTTTTTAGGTAAAGAGCTTGACTTTTAAAAGAAACTTTCTTTGAATTATTTGGTTTTTTCGTCGAAAGAGTTTGAGGTTAAGTGAAAAAAAGCAATATAGGAGTTTTACGTCTCTTTCTCATTGTAACCCTAATCTACGTTTAAAAGGTGCATACAAAAGGCGGCAAAGGTTCCTCGGTAAGGCCCACCAATCGCCTTTAAGTTCGCGGCTTGCCTTGAAAAAATTGATCGCGTAATGAAGAGGACTGGAGTAACGTTTGAAAAATGCTGGATCTAATGATAGTTAAAAATAACAAAAAATATCGGCGTTTACCAAAAATTGACCGATTAATTAAAATTGCAAGACAAAACTCTTTAGCGCTCGGTGTCATGTTTTAGTGCAGAAGATTAAATAGGCGGATAAATATTTCTCGATGAAAATAAAAAGATGAGAACGTCGATTTCGTCTTTACGGAATTAATTAGTCAATACTTATTCACCATCAACTTGCCAATCTCACCAGAAACAATTGAGGTTTCCTTCTTATCGTCGTATTTTTTTGAATTCAGAATGATTGTCGCCTATAAAACGAGCATATTTTATGCTCCGAAATTTTATTTGCAGTAATAATTCGAGTTGACATTTATTTAGGCCGAAAAGATGTTAAAATTCGTTCTACAACTGAGGCAGCAATCTCATAAATTTGGGGGAGGTATGCTCAAAAACGGGCCTCTGTCATTCTGAGACGGTTGACCATCTGGCATCAAAATCCACCTCAACGGCAGATGGGCTCGCATGAAGTATTTTAGATGAAGGGTTATTTTTTGTGCTATGGCAAGGGCAACTTCACAAATCGCAAGCTCTGACGTGTGTAAAGCGACGTATTTTGCGGACTTTCAGGCATTTGGCATAGTTAAAAAGAAAGCGAAAATATTTTTTCATACGTTGAAAATGAGGTGGCAGACAACTATTGATATGCATTCGGGAAAATTTCTGTCAGCATACAAAGCACATATGAAGAAACGATTGCTCCTCCTATCTTTACGAGACTACTTAGACTCCAGTGTTGGCCCATAGTAAACTAATCCACTACTACGCAGGTTTTTCATCGATTGAGTTTTACCGAATATTCGAGGGCAAAAAATTTCTTGTCATCGCGCGGGTTATGATTAGAATCTTAAGAATGTATTCTTTTGACAAAGACGTGAAAAGGTTGGAACTATGACATTACACGAGGCTCTCAAAATAGCCGGCTAAATACTGACATAACATCTTGTTTGCGTATAAATTGATCCAAACCGCGAAAAACGGGTGCGTTTGCAGTTCAAAAATACCTTCTTGCGTAGTGCAACTACCTGTGACATCAATCTATTTTTGTAATCGCAGAAGTCAGGTTGAAAGATTTTAGCAGTAAAGCCGCAAACGTCCTCATTCATGTGTGTCTGGGGAGCGCAACCTAACGCCCATATCGGGTTCAGCGTTCCTATTCGCCTTAAATGTTGTGACACACCTGTAAATCTTCTTTTAGTTCATTGCCAAGTTGGCGAAGAAAGAAACAGTAAAAGTGGCTGGCAAAGAAAATAAACAGTGGCTGTTTCCCGCAAGACGATCAAACAGGTAGGTGCTTGCCTTGTGGGAAATAATATGCAAAGGTAGTCAGCAAAACGCGTGCCTCAAAAGACGGATAATGGCTGGTACGTACATTAAGGCCGGTTTTAGTGAGCGTACTCCAAAGGACGTGCTTACATAACCCAGCAGTGTGCAGCTTAATCGTTAGTACGAAAATTTCTGTTTGCCTGCTCAACGACGTGCTCAAAGATGAAAAGATAATGGGTGGGATTTAGGCAATGCTGGTTGTGCCAACTTCCTGTACCTTCCTGTACGCTGCATACATCGGGCTTACATGCAATTCTGACAGTTTCACGCTGACGTAAACAAAAGAATCCTGCGGAAAAGGCGGACTGTATCAAGGATTCAAGGCATTCGAGGAGGGCCCCAAGACAAGGTGGAATGGTCAGTCAGACTACAACAGCAACAGAGAACTTTACTTCAAGTTCCACTAACAGATTTTCTCCGAAATTCAGTCATAACTATTACAGCGCGAATAAAACATAGGCAGTTCCGAAAACGTATATTACCTGTATAAAATATTTTGACGACCAAATATTATTTAACTTAGGGATGGTTGCATTGAACGCATGTAAAACGGATATGCGAGGGTATGAACAGGTCAGTAAACAATGGCAATACAGTCTGGGGATTGGTTCCGTAAAACATCCGTGCAGGGGTTAAAGTTTCAGCATCAGTATCAGTATCAGTATATTTGAGGGAGATGTAGGTGAGTCACCTTTGAATTCCCTATTTGTACATGCGAGTGTTGGTATCAAAAAATAGTATCTCGATATGTTGGCGAGGCCAACATAGTGGAACAAAGTTGAAAAAAAGAGCAGACAGTGAAAAAAACTCCCGGTGATATTTATGAGAAAAACTGCCGCCCTTGGGAGGAGGGGGTCCAACGGGGGGCATTTCGGAGGTCACATAATGCTCCATTGCTGATTGCAGCGTCCGTTGAGGGATTTCAAAGGCTAAAATAGATGTCCAGATCATCCTCGGTCCATTGCGGTTCAAACCAGGGGATAACGTTCATACACCTCATGGACGACCGTCGCCAGGTCCAGCTGATGCGAATACTCACGGTGTCACCAAGGTGTGTAAATAAGTTAAGAAACCATGTATTCAATGAGTGGTGCACGCACCAAACGCGGCTGATTCTACTTGTTGAGTTGAATTCCAAAATTTTATTCTCAAAGTGAGAAATCAAATAATCTTTTTTGACGGCGTTTTTGGTCAAGGGAAGTCCTTATTCGAATAAACCTAACATTTAATTGGTATGACCAACTGATGAAAACGTTTTTCTTTTAAAAGACAAAACGGTTAACGAACTTAAAAGCGTACGATTATATCCGCAATCCATCGAAAAGTTGTTTTATGAGCATAATTTGACTTTAAACAGGCTTAAACGCATGTCATTACCGTACATCATTATCGCCATGACCGTATTATACAGATACCTAATGAAGGCAGCCAGAGGATCTGCCAACCTCCAAAGACACCGTATTTAACAAGATTGCACTGTTGTGTGTGAGTGCCCTAACAAATGCAGTTTTCAACCACAAAGTATGCAAATCCTAGAACGAAAAATGAATCCTCTGGTTTTGCTATTATAGTAGAAACTATAGAATGCGCGCCAAGTTGAAATCGTACAACTGCTAATGACAGACATTTTAAAATTTTTGAATTTACCGAAATGGTTAACTGTTCACTCGAAAAGAGCTTCTTTGAGGCTTGTCTAAAACAATTCAGTTAATCAGTCAGGGCCAATCACCGATGGAATCTACTCACAAAAGAGATCCCGAAGTACTGATTTGACAAATATTATGTTCATCACATCAGAAATACAAACGAGTCCGATTATTCTAACATTGTATGACCGGTAAAATATGTTCATCTTTCTCTGTTTTTTTGATCGACCGTGTGAAAGTTTAAGAAGAGACCTGAGACTATTGTTCCATATGACAGGAAAAACAAACCATAAATGGACGTTACTGATGGTTACAACAGAAGAAATTCAAACGTTGCGAGTAACAAGGTATAGTTAAGTATCTTACAGTGGTGTTTCTTATTCCCTTGGGGCTAGTTTGCGGACCACAAGATAATGGTAATCGGAAGCTGTTTCTTAATAAGTTGACAAATGAGTCAACAATAATTTTGTAGAAGAAGAAGCAGAATAATAATAAGAAGAAGAAGAAGAACAAACCAGATACATAAAATTGGTTGGCCATAGTAACAGGCCTTGATACTGCATGCGTTATAACTTTGATAGGCAGTCCTTCAAAGAAACAACTGAGAGTTTTGTTAAAGTAAATGCTTGCACCCATTCTCACATAAACGGAAGAATAAGCAGTCTTGGCTATTTCTAATAAACCTCCCTCGCCTAGTAAAACTTGGCAGTAGGCTCTTAGTGCACAAAACGCGTACGTTTATGGTAGCCGAATTGCGTTTGTTGGGAGTCTCGGGCTAATTACGCGTCATATCATGAGCCGTCCGTTCATCCCTTCTCTCAATCTTCATTTTCTAAATTAAGCCTGCAAGCCTCTGTTTTTCACTCCTCGACAACCTAGCACACCCGCCCTTCTCACTCTTCCTTTGCTCGGGGTGCCAGTAGGGGGCGTTTTTTGCAATAAAATGAAGAGCGAATCAACAATCTTCTTCCATAGATACGATTTTAAATCATGAGGATAATCACACTTCGACAGGCGCTATCCTCAGTCAAAACGGTTTTGTTTAAAGCCAGTCAGGTAAAGAATATTCTTATTGACAAATCCAGTGGAAATTAACAATCGGCAAATAGAATCAGCAAAGCGATCTTAAAGTATTTGTGGTAAAATGGTGGAGGCCACGTATGAGACAAATAGCACATGTTCTCAGAGAGTAGACGCATCATTAAGTGAGCTTTTGTTTTGTAGACGAGGCTAGCAGCAAATAAAGTCGAACCTATTGGATGGTGACATCCGAACATTAGACTGTATAACTAGGGTTGCAATGGGACTCCTCATTTTTGGTATTTCTCGTGCTTGCTTTGCGAAACCGCTGCTATCATGAGCTTCGTCAACTTCGATAAACATTTAATAGCAATTAAATTAAGTTCTCTGTTACAATGAATGCAGAAACCAAATTTCCATGACAATTGTGAATTATTCAGCTACATAAGCCCTTCCTCCAATAAGGCAGTTATTTCGCCCGCTAAATCGTTAGGGAAAAGGTCACTAACAGCCTGAATATCTGAAATCTCTATAAAATGTGTAGTAAACTAAACACCCCTCCCTCCCCAAGAATGGTAAGTAATTCGCTGAAAAAGGCGGGTGTAAAATCACTACTCATGATACTGTTGGCGTTACGGCGCAGCTACTACATCCTTTTATTTGACTTAAGATTCCCACAATGTGGTTTTATGAATGGTGGTGGACGACAGTGGCCAATTGCACTAAAGTCTTCTTCCTAAAAGAATTTGGGCTGAACGCCCAAGGGTGAGTTTGCCTCCGGCATAATGCCCGTCATGTTTTATCTTTAAGAGTTCGATTAGATCAAGTGGAAAAGAAAAAAGAGAAGGCTAGTGATTTTTAGGAGTACGCCTTATAGGATATAGTTGCAAACCAGATAATATTTTTCACAAGATGGCGTATCGCATGAAATTACAACCGACATTCTGAAATGTGCCCTTGATTCGAATTACTAAGGTTGGGTTATAATACGTAGTATCGCAAGATAATTCAGTCACTACAAGAGGCCGGTTTCTAACTGAATTTTGTTCCGATCGCCTGCGAAAATCGTACAAAAAAACGTTGCGAATTACGTAGTATGAACAGTTCACATTGATATCTGATGCCATTTAAAATCAAATTTGATAGAAAACATCGACATAAATATCCTTATGTGTACTCCTGTAGGGGAAAAGTACGTTTTATTCAAAATTTAAGTGTAGCTTGCGGTTCTCAAGATTTTAATTATGAGACAGTTAAGAAAATTAAGTGTCCATTCAAATGAAATCATATCTTTTCGCTTATTAATGCTGCATATAGTCCATGATTATCGCAAACATTTATGAGTCTTATATGATATCTTGTTAAAGGCATTGAGGAATACATCAAAAATTATACTTTATGGTTTAGAAACTGTAAACGTAAGTGTAAAGACAGATCAAGTTCAGAATAATTAGAGTTGGAAAACTATAGCATAAATAGGTATCGCCCCTCGTTTTGCAAGTGACCTTGAACTAAATTCAAGTGTACCTTATGGTTATGGTTAAGAGTAGGATTATGACACGGGGACGGGTAACACCGTAAATTCAGCGCAAGGCCACAATTGGTACTAAATGGGTAAAAGAAGGAAATTTTTATTATTGCTTTCTTACTTATTATTAATTAATTGCTTTTTTAATTATTGCTTTCTGATCGAAACACATTAAACATTTCAGTTAACATTTTGAGATGCGCTACCTACCATACGTAGTCTTGTTTTACTATGCTGTAGTAAAAATGATGATGCGGATGCAGTCATTTAAGTTCCCCTCGAATCACGAAACAAATAACGCGTTCTATTCCAAGGGATGGATCAAGCAAAGAAACCCACCTCTGGCTGCTCTAATTTCAATTGACATCTAAAATCCAATGGCTAGCGAAATTTGATGCACTGAAAATCATGAGGGACGTCGATGGTGTGAATTTATACTTGTTTGCCAGCAGTTTAGTGCTATATCGTCTCACAGGAAGTGCCTTTCTTTCTAATGCCAATTATTTAAACTAACGAACATAAGTGAAGATGGCTATTTGAGTCAAAAGCCTAGTAACCAGGGGCAAAACATATGCAAATGGATCGATTAATGCAGCGCTTTCGTTCGTTAGCTTACTGTAAGCGAATTGGCGGATTACATACGTTGCAGTAGCCTGGACAGGTAACTTGACCCAAATGTGAGTTGGCTCACGAGTCCGCTGGGGCCTCGTAACTCACGTGGTTTGCATTTAACTGTACTTTAACCTTGTCCTTAATGTTGTGGTTTTTCATCCCGCTGGGATTGCCGAGTTTTTCACAATTGGATCAACTGAGTTTACACTTGCCATTTCTGATTTAATTTTTCATTATACAACTGAACTTGTCTATAGTCGTGTTCAAATGGTGCCAGTTCGACCGTCGTTTTCGACTATGTCAACCGTATGCACCACAGCAGAGTGGCGCAGGGGCGGTGACTTGCGCTGGATTATAATGAGAAAAGACTTTCGCTGCATCTATCTCCCTCTCTGTTTCACTCCCCCACCTGGAACCGGTGTCAAGACAGACTCAAGAAAACCAGAGATGCGAGTGAGCGCAGGCCCACGCACTGTGGTACAACACCAAAGAAGAATACAGCAACACAAGGAGAGGCGGATCGGATCTTAAGTGAGTGGGAGTGCCATAAAGATCACATTAAGAAGGAACCACTGCAGCCTAACCCTCAGTTTGCGCACAAACGCACGCACTGGGCTGACCACGCGGTCCGAGTTATCCCGTCAGTTAGCAACCCTCCAAGACACGGCTTTTAGCGCACCTTGATAGTTTCAAGCGCGTCAGATTTTTTGAAGTGAGGAAAATGCGCTGAACCGCTGACCTCAATCTTTCCCCCAACCCCACAATCAGACCACCGTCCGAGCCGGTCAAATATCTGATGCGGGAGTGGGCGCATTGGCTGACAGGCTGGCGTACCCGTCTTCGCACAAATTAGGATTCAAAAAGCCAAAGGGTAAGAAGGAGCCATCAACATCTGACTCTGACTCTAACGGTTAGCCACTCAACGCACATCACACAGTATTCATGTTCGAATACACTACCAATAGACATAAGGACACGTTTCGCGTTTTGGAATGGGGCTGCCACTCTCTCTTGATGGTTTGCAAACCACATTGCAGTGTCTAAATCCTGTTAAATGAGTACGTAATCTGCTAGGATTTACTTCCGCAGAGCGTATTTTGAAGTGCGGACTAATCAAAGCAATGCTACACGTCGCTATGCGATCGCCTGCAAAGGTTCGAAAGTGAGCTCCAAGGCATAACGGAAAATGCGTGTTATTTAACCAGATTGGTGAACCCCACATTATCATAATTCAGATTCATAATAAGCCACAAATGGCCATTCCGGTCTCCCTTGTCTTTGTTGGTTCCACCTTATCAATATATACCTTAATTCACTATGCGACTGTCCACGAGGGCTCTCAAGTGAGCTCCAAGGCTCAACGGAACATACGTGTTCCTTAACCAGATGGGTGAACTCCACACTATAATAATTCATACTCCCGATCGCAACCGACAAAACAGTGGGCCCGTGGCTCAATGGTAGAGTGTTACACTCAGTGACCAAATTTCGTGGGTTCGAATCTCGGGTGATCCACACCTGGGATTAGGTATGACTGGCTGATGACGGCTAATAAGCCAGAAATGGCAATTCCGTTTTCCATTGTCTATGTCGGTTCCACCTTAACAATACATTCATATAATACATATATATATATATATATATATATATATATATATATATATAAAGTCGATCGAATTTTGGAACGTGGTCGTTCCGATGTGCCCTGGGGCTCTGTGTAGAGCCCTTGCACGCGGTGGCTGTGTGACTGCATGACAACTAAGGCCAAATCAGAAGATTCATTTCCACCCGTATCCATGAAGACCAGTTACCATCTACTATAGGCAGCTATACAAATAATGGACACAGTACACACGATTGCATGGGTGAAAAACTAGCACCCTAGGCACCTGTCCTACAAAATGCCGCGAGTCTCTGGTAGCCATACACTCAGTCGAGGCACAATCAACAGGCTTATCAATTTGGATGTTATATACAAAATTCGCAGGGGCAAGTGGGGAAAAACGTAGCTTATCCTGACTGGAGGATGAAAAGTGCTGGACGCCTACTGGCTAGAACTTAATAACACCACAAAATCATATGTTAGGCATGGTAAAGTTAATTTTTTTCTATATGTCTCACACGTCTGAAGACGAACTTTCGAAAATTTACACAATCAATAGTTTCGTTCTCAAAGAACTTGGTTTTTTCAAATCCTTTAAGCTTCCTTTTATAAAGAGAGATATCGTAGTAAACTGTTTCAGATGCCAATGCGACAACGAAACCTCAGTTCTAATGGCGGAATTGTCGCAGAAATATCGATTTTACCATACATATGATGGCTTACTGAAGCGACCGCCAAACATTTAGCAGGTTTGGAATCAAAATCCGTCATGGGTACACTATAGTGTTATTGAACTTAACCCATGTGTGTTAAATGGGGATACGTTTATGGTGACCATACCGGTCGAAGACTTGGAAGTCGCCTGTCTTTCGCGTTTGCGTATGCCAGTGTGACCACCAGTTCAATCGGGACGGCACTGAAGTGGTTAACGTGGGTAATAGCGAATAGGAGCGCGAATATGCTACTATACACACGACAGTTCGGCCGTCGATTTCGACGAGGTCCACCGTATGCTCCACACTAGGTGGTGCAGGGACGGTGACTTGCGCGTGAATTAGTTTTAAGTAATAGAAGCCTTGCGCTGCAGCTACCGCTACCGTTCCTCCTCCCCCACCTGAGCTCGGTGTCAAGACAGAGTCAAGAAGACTGGAGATGGGAGAGGGCGCAGGTGGCTGGCAAGGCCGGAGCCACTCCTGGGCATACCACCACACCTGGCTTGGATCCCATGGAGTGGGAGTTTCATAAAGACCACATTAAGAAGGAGCCATTGCAGCCTGACTCTCAGTCCGCAAGTCAGCCACTCTACACAAAAAACACACATTGGGCTGACCACGCGTTCCGAGATATCTCGTCAGTTGCCAACCTTCCAAGCCATGGCTTTTAGCGCACGAGAGTTTGACCGTCGATTTTGACGATTTCCACCGTATGCTCCACGGAAGGGTGGTGCAGGGACGGTGACTTGCGCGTGAATTAGTTTAAAGGGATAGTAGCCTTGCGCTGCAGCTACTGCACTCTCTCCTCCTCCCCCACCTGAGCCCAGTGTCAAGACAGAGTCAAGAAGATCGGAGGCGGGAGAGGACGCAGGTGGCTGGCGCGGCTGAGTCCCCTTAGTCCTAGCCGCCCCTAGGCGTGCCACCACACCTCCATGTTCGGCATTTGTTATGGGAGCTCAACCCGAATAACGCCTGCCGTGCCCTTAAGTGGCCCCCGTGTTGGTCCAACACATCTACCACGTGGCCCGTTTGGGGGCACTTTAGCACACAGTGATAGTTTCAAGCGCCTCAGATTGTTTATAGTGAGGAAAATGCGCTGAGTTGTTGCCCTCACGCTCTCCACCACCCCAATAATCAGACCACCATCCGATCCAGTCAGTTGTCTGATGTGGGAGTAGGCACATTGGCTGACGGATCGGCATACCCGTGATCGCCCGTCACAGCACGACCTGGACCCCATAACGCACACACCAGGATTTACTTACTCAGGGGATATTGAGGAGCCATCGCTGTCTGACTCCCAGTCCACTGGTCAGCCACTCGACACACACAGCACATACACTGGGCCGACGGCGTGGTCTGGTGTAAGCGTCAGATTGGCAGCCTTCCAAGCCACGGTGTCTAGGAAACCGTGATTTTATCAGGTACATTATGATGATTGTGAGGGTGTTGTCTATGTATTTGTGTAGATGGTATGCGCTGATGTGGCTTAGCCTCCGGTGGTTTACCGCAGGTTTTCGTGGAGGCGTATGTGTCCTAATGGGCCCATGCGATGTGTAAATGTGCGGGAGCAGTGAGGGCAGTGGAGGTGGGCGCTTCGACTGTATATCAGAGCCCCAGGCACTGGTTCACCAGCCTCCGTGCGATAGATTCGCAGGTGACCGACCAGACTGATGCGTGAGTTGAAGTTGCGGGCGCAGTATGGGCAGGAGAAATTGGTAGAGGCTGAGGGGATGGCATTTATGGTAGTGGGGGGTGGCAGTGGTGGTAAGAATGGCAGGAGCAGAGGATGTGCATGGGGTTGCGGTGTTGTCGGCATTGCGGTGAATTCCGCTGTCATGGATGGGCATGTGACCAAATAGGCTCATGCGATGAGTGAATGCGCAAGGACAGTGAGAAGAGTGGAGGCGACGATCTCTGCTGTGTGTTGGTGCCCCAGGCAGTGGTTCACCAGTCTCTGTACGATGGATTCGCAAGTGACCGACCAGGCCGATGCGTGAGGTGAATGTGCGGTCGCATTGATGACAGTTTAGGAGAGAGTCCCCATCGCTGATGGTGGTGGTAGTGAAGGCAAAGGTGGTGGTAGTTGCGGTGGTGCGGGTAACAGGCGATGAGTATTGGGATGTGGTCTCTATGATGGTGGGAGTAATAGAATTAATGCCAGGAGTGAGGGTGGGGGAGTCTGAAGGAGAGTTGGCAGAATTTGACGTAGAAGTTTGAATTGTCGGATTAATGGTGCATTAAGTCCGAAGATGTCCAACCAGACACATCTGCGCGCGGAAGATGAGTTGACAGCGCGGGCATGCTGACAGGGTCTGGGCATTTGCGGTTTTGGTTCGGGGTGCTGGTGACTTTCCTGCCGCTCTTTGGCCTTGGCGGCGGCGATTCGGTTGGCCTCATAGATTTCTGAACCAGTCTTCATGGATCTTCTCCATGCCGGTCTATCCTGGGCGAGGTACTCCCAGGTCACCGGGTTTATTTGCAGTTGCTTCAGCGGTTTCTTCGAAGTGTCCTTGTAGCGTCGTTTTTGACCTCCCTGTTTGGCGAGAACCCATAGCAACATCTCCGTAGTAAAGTCGTTTGGGTAGTCGCTCGTCGTCCATTTTAACCAGGTGGCCACTTCATCGCAGTTACACTTGCCTCAGCATCGCGTGGATGCTGTGGATTCCGGTCCGCTCCAGGTATTTCATGTCCGGATTCCTGTCTTGCCATCTCAGCTTCAGTATACTGCGGAGGCAGCTGAGATGAAAGTGATTCAGCTTCGTCGCTTGGTTCTAGTAGACGGTCCAGGTCTCCGCTCCATAAAGGAGTGTCGTCAAGACGACAGTCTTGTACATCTTCAGTTTGGTGTTCAGGTGAATACCGTTGCGATTCCATATGGAGACCTGCAACCGGCCGAAGGCCTGACTAGCTTTGGAGATCCGTTGGGCAACCTCGCCATCAATTCTCGTGTTGCGTGAAAGCGTGCTCCCTAGATAAGCGAAGGATTTCACGTTTTTGAGTTCAGCACCGTTGACATTGATTCGGGGAGCATTGTATTTCACGCTGGGTGGCGGCTCGTGCATGATGACCGTTTCGGTTGTAAGGTTGTTACTCCAAAAGTCGGCGCAGCCTGCGGCGAAGAGGCCCATACTCCTTTGCATCTCCTCCTCCGTCACGGTGTTAAGGGCACAGTTGTCCTCGAATAGCAAGTCATGGACTGTAGTCTTAGACACGCGCGTTGAAGTCTGCATACGCCGACTGTTGAGAAGGTGCCCGTTAGTTCTGTAGGCGATGTGGATCCCAGGCTGCTCATCACGGTAGGCGTCCATCAGCATAGCCAAGAACATGAGACTGAACCGTGTGGGAGCCAATACACAGCCCTGCTTCACTCCGTTGGTCACTGCGAATGCTTCGGATACCGTACCGTTGTCAGTGACGTGCGCCGTCATCCCGTCATGAAGCTGACGCACCATGTGCGTGAAACGCCCAGGATAGCCGCATTTTTGCATGACTTTCCACAGTCCGTCGCGATTCACTGTGTCAAAGGCTTTCGTCGAATCCATGAAGGTAGTGTATAGGTGAGTTCACATCTCCTGGCACTTCTTTTGTAGCTGGCGGGCGGAAAAGATCATGTCGGTTGTTCCGCGGTGTCGGCCGAAGCCACATTGGCTTTCCGGGCATAGGCCCTGCTCTAGGTGACCGTTCAGACGATTGAGAAGGATACGGGCGAAGATCTTCCCAGCGATGTTAAGCAACGAGATGCCTCTGTGATAATCACAGAGTTACCGGTTCCCCTTCCATTTGTAGAGATGGATGATGGTCACATCTTTGAAATCCTGAGGAATTTATCCTTGGCGCCACATCTCATGGAAGAGTGTTGTGAGTTCTGCCATCAGCCGGGCCCCACCGTGCTTTTAGACTTCCGGTGGGATTGCGTCAGATCCCGGTGCTTTACCGCTGGAAATCTGCTGCACGGCCCGGATGGTTTCTGGTAGGGAAGGCGGCAGATCTAGGTCATTGTTCATGTCCATTTGAGGGAGCCGCTCAATGGCAGCATCGGAGATGGCTGATGAGCAATTAAGGACACTTCTGAATTCCTCGGCCCAGCGCTTCGGAATTTGCGATTTCTCTGTCAGGAGTGTTGTGCCGTCAGAGCTGAGCAGTTGTGCGGTCACCATGAAACACGGGCCGTAGATGGCATTGATGGCTTGGAAAAGGTTTTCCTTTCTTTGCGGTCCACATACCTCTGGATTTCCTCAGCCTTTCGGATCATCCAGGCGTCCTGCAACTTCCGAAGCTGCTTTGGTGGAGTCAGTCGGAAGGTCCATGTAGGCTTTGTGTAGACCTTTCTTCTCCACGAGTAAGCTGCTGACGACTGCGTCATTTTCATCAAACCAGTCCTGGTGTTGACAGCGTGCGCGTCCGAGGATTTCCAGGGCGGTGGAACGGATGACATTTTGCAGTTGGCCCCATCGTGTTTCCACGGTGCCGTTATTATCTGGAGCATGCAGGTTCTCCAGTTTCTCGGTTATTTGGTTGCTGAAATCAAAACAGTGAGCAGGCAAATTTAAAAAAAGAGAATTTAACTTACCTGGCGGCCGCTTACCTTGGGACCTTCGTCGGGGTTGCAGTCGGAGCCTCATATTGGAGATGACGAGGCGGTGATCTGTCCAACCTTCGGCATCGCGAATCGCCTTGGTTACCAGCACGTCCTGTCGATCTCGCCTCCGGACGAGAACGTGGTCCAGCAGCTGCAAGCACCACGATCGAGGGTGAATCCACGTGGCATTCTCCCGCGTCAGAAGGCGGAAGAAGGTGTTGGTCAGCAGGAGACGGTGTTCCGCACACGTTTGCAGAAGAAGGAGGCCATTATCGTTACATCTGCCGAGACCGTGGGGACCCAGCACTCCATACCAGGCAGCGTGGTCCGTCCCGACGCGGGATTTTAAGTCACCAAGGACAATTAAGTTGTCCTCTTTCGGCACAGTCCTCAGCAGGGCGTGCAGGTCCTCGTAGAATTCGTCCTTTTTCGCATCAGAGCTCGTCATTGGGGGAGCGTTGGCGCTGATGATGGTGGCGAACTAATCTTCTCGACGAGGCAAGCGAAGGCTCATCAGGCGATCATTAATACCCTGCGGCAGACAGGGCAGAGGTCCCAAAATGTCATTCCGGATGGCAAAGGCAATACCAGCGTCGCGTCGCTCTGCCTTTGGCCGGCCGCTCCAGAAGGTGTAGCCGGCACCCACCTCCTCCAGCTGACCCTGCTCAGAGAATCGGGTATCGCCGTGCGCAGTAATGTCCACCTTGTAGCGCGCCAGTTCCCGAGCAACTAGCGCCGTCCTCCGTTTCGGCCGGTTGCTCCTAGGATTGTCTAAAAGAAAACGAATATTCCAGGCTACTAGTAAGAGTGAACTCACCCGAGCAGCCTGAAGGGTATGGCTAGGGGGATGGGGACTGGTGTATTGTTGTTTGTTTGAGTTTTACGACCGCGTATTTTGCGATCTCCGAGCCGCGGCCGGCTACAGAGGACGTGATACCCAGCATTTGTTTAGGGCACCTTTTCTAGCCCCTTCCTCCGCGAGGAGGCAAGCAGTTTTGTCCCTAAATAGAGCTGCTCGGTCATCCCAGACGGCTGCCGAACTCCACTATTGGTCACGGTTTCGTTTTAGTGGGAGAACGACCACAGTACGCCTGGGCCGCCTACGGGGTTGCTGTCGCCCCCACCGTAGGACTTTTTGAAAGGGGGAAGGTGGGAAGTTCGGGAGTCAGACATACCGGGTGTGGAGGCACACACAACACCGGAGACCCTCACTGAGTTTAGCTCGCCGTTCGTGACGGTGGCCCGGGGTGTGGCCGCAGGGAAGAACCCAACTTCGAGGAGCCACAGGTGAGAGTTAGGTTCCAGTTAGAGGCGGCCACAGGAGCATTCACCACCTGTACGAGACAAATGGAGCGACAAAATGCTATCTGTGTATTGCTACCCATAACTAGTACCCCTACACCCCATACGCTACCATTAACAATACGAATCCTCATGTCAACCTGAACGCTCACTATGAAAGTCCATATACATGGCTCATGAGCCTGCACTCACCCTATAACAACGGCTGCTAATCCATGCCCTAACATGTAAGAATTCGCCTACTCACCGCACATCCGGCATGGTGCAGCATGAATTAAATATTCAACAACCCTCGCATGTCAGAGATCAATCGCCGCATTATAATGCCCTCCTTCAAACGTTCTAGTGCGATAAGCATAGCTCTCGTTATTTAATTGGTCTGACGGTGACTTGGTGTAACCAGCTTAAAAATTCCCGATTTTTAAGCCCGTTTGAAATTTTTACTATTTATATTAAAATTTCCACAATAAAATTTCCTATTTTTTTCAAAGAACGTATATTTAAGGGTACTTTCGAGAAATTTATCGATAGAAGTAAAAGTACCTTACCTCTTTAAGGAAGAGAAGATCTCTTTTGATGATGTAAATAAACGGGTGCAGGCCAAGTTTTGTGCATTTGGCAAGGACAGATTTGTGGACGCCCAGTTTATGCTTCTAAAACAGAGATATAAGTGCATTTGCATACAGAATATCGTTTCTTCATTGAAACAGACCATAACACGCGATGTTACAAGAAAACTTCTGTGTCAAATAAATTTCTAGGTTCTACTGCACGCGAGAAAAGTGACTTAATTGACAACTTGCATGACGGTGCGCGAGCGGAGCTCGAAGCCCCACTTATGTTCTAAGGAAATGAAGCTCCTGGGGGTCAAATTCCACTTCACCCTATATCATAGCAGCTCAAGCGACGCCTCTGGTAGAGACGATATGATGATCACTCACTCGCACAATTTGAACCACATACTGCTTGCGTTGAGACCAGTCAATGATTGGCTGTCCGTTTACGCGCATCTCTGCCGCTCCGTTTACACACCAACATTAGCTGCAGACGACACGATAAATAAACTTTCAAGCGCATTGACTCTTCAGTCGCCTCATGGACTTGGCTCTCGATGTGACGAGGGTGGGAGAATGTTAAAATTTGCTGGCCAGAACTGTAACCAACAAGTGCCAAAGAGACAGTTAGAGCAATTCTTAGATTCATCCAACGACGAAGCAGTGATTGGATCAGTACAAATTTGCAGTCTTCTTCTAAGGAACCTCCAGCCATGTCCCAGAACGATGAATTTTTCCTCAAAATCAATAAATATTGAGCTAAAATAGCGAGCGCTATGGAACAGGCTTCAAACGTTGGGGATACTCGAAAAATACCAAAATAATCGTCAAGTCAGTGGTGGACCCTTTGCACTGAGTGACTTTTTCGCGATGGTAATAGTTTACGTCATACTTACAACATGGTGTCGGCATGCCGAGCACCTCTATTTCGATGAGCAACCCACTACGTCTTCGGTTTCTTTTGCAGTAGATGTTCTTCCTTCAACTTATTCTGTGTCGCAGGACCCTACTCTAAAGCAGAAGTCATCGATGCAATAAAGTGCTAACCACATGGCGCTCAGAAGAACGATATTGTCATTGAAACCTACTGGTCTTGTGTCGACACTCTGGCATGCTAGTTGCATGAGTGAAATGAGTAAGCGTGGGGAGACTTGTTCGTCCATGGTGACGGCAGCTCGAGCATCTCCGAACCTGTCTTACGAGAGCAACCGCTGTGTAAAACACATCGACGCAACTGCAGAGGTTCTCATCGTTGTCATTCTTAGGCGATTTCAGTGTACATGGTTCGCGGACCACATCCAACCCAGCCAGGTTCCGATCTTAGCACGAATGTGCGGACAATATATTTGCACTGCTCCATAACAATCCTTTTCGATCGTTCAAGATTCGATCTCGCATTTGACAGGGTTGCATCCTGTCACCTATTCTGTTTAATTTTGCCATTAGCTCGATTCTCAGAAGATCCCTAATTTGTTTTTACAGGTGAATTTATATCTAGGGGTCAGCTGACATGTCTCGAAAACGCTGGTGACATCGCTCTGATAGCCTCAAGAATTTTTGATTTACAGTCTATGGTGTCAAGGGTGAGTGAAGCCGCTATATCGGTCAACTTATACATAAGCACTGGGTAAATTAAAGCGTTTTGAGCTACATTTATAACCCGAATCGATATAGCTCGCAGGGTTTTTATAATCCTTCGAAGTTGTCTGTGGGCCCGGACTGGCATGTCCATTGTTACAAAGAACAAGGTGTACCGGGAATCTGTCCGATTTTTCCCCTTTACGGTTGTTACGGCTGGGTTCAGTGTGGGGAAGATGACAGAAAACTAGAGGTGTGCGATCACCGCTTTCTGATAACCATCCTTTAAGTGAAGTACACAGGCTGTGTCGAAGGATGACTGAGGTGGCCTGGGCACATTTTTCATCGCACGTCTTATGAGCTCAAGGTTACTTCCCTCGATCCGGCGCCATTGGCTACGTAGAGGCACCAAAGGCTAGGTCTACTGCAACCTGACTCGACAAGGAGCTGCTTCCTGGATTTTATGTATTGCTAAGGGTCGAGTTCTCTTGATCCGCTGACGCAGATCATCATGCGGAGAGATATAAAGCGCAACATCAGCGAGGCCGGCTATATCAGGCAAGACCACAGCCGTAACGATTATAAGTTAATGCGTGCGAACACGACGAAATGCCGGGAGAAAGCAGCATCCCTCAGAAAGGTTCAATATCTAACGTATCAATGGTGCGAACGCAATTAGGACGAGAACCCCGGCCACCAGTTCGAAGTTGCGCACGAAGCTTATAACCGCATCTAGTGCTCAGTAAATTATATTCCTAAAGAGGTGGCCGGAGAACAGTAATGGTGAATTTACTTAGACAGTATGGGGTGATTTCGTAAAGTAAGTACCCTTGTACATAGGTTGCGGATGCTTGAGCAGCTTAAGTTTACCTTTATAGATAAGTAGCTTTTAGCGACACTGTGTGCATAATAATAATAAGCGAAATGTTGCGATGTATAATTCAACCCCATAAACAATTATATTTTAAACGCCATAACTTTACAGAAGAACATATATTTAAGCTTTGGTTAGGCGTTTTGAATTTTCTACGGCTCTTGATTAAGGCATATCACATGCTCATAAGACAAAAGAGATAAATTGAAGATTAAAAATGTAACAAATACTGCGCTAATTTTTCTATTCAAATTATTCTTCAAAGTTATGGCCTGGAGGAGGCCTTTTCGCTGTTTTCGGCATGAAGAGAGACATTTATCTAACAATCATAGTATCCTCTGCGAGAGAAAGACGTCTGGAAGGGAGAAAGTTCACAAGGGCTTGTGCGCTTGATTTTCCCTATAGAATGATCGAATGTATAAGAAATCATTTTCCTGGATTCATCGAAAAGGTGTTGTTTCATCGGTGCAGAATAAACTAACTTACAAGATTAGGTAAGGAAAACATACTGTAAACGAGCGAAGCATTGTTTGGTTGTAATGGAGAATGTACAATTCAGGAAAAAGGAGTAACTTAAACACTCATTTAAATACTAAACTTATATAGCTTAAGGCGTACTAATTAAAGCTACATGAATAAACATGCAGACTGAGTTCATGAGACAAAAAGATTTAAAAATGTGAAACCCTTATAGTTAACACGCACCGTCATGAACTTTAATTTTGCTGACTATCTTCTCAATGGGCCATCGCTGCACGTTCCAAAGAAGTGGGTGCTGCACCGGGATTAGTTTTTCTGTTGATTTCTTATATGAAATCCAGGAGTCGTCAAGTTCCGCTCTGGCTTCTATTGTTTTCAAATTGAACTGGGCTTGTTGGATCAGACCCTCTGCTATTTTAGTAAGAGGAAACTTGAGTTAACGAGCCAACAGTAAATTCGACTTTCCAAGGTCTCTACTGGCATAAAATAAGTAGAAACTATTTTAAGCATCTTCAGTTAACTCGACATGTCCAAAGATGACGGAAGCCGGTACCGTAATTCGCGAAGCCTAGCTACACAGTATATACGCAGAAATTGTTTTCGCCAAATTTTTTCTTCATTTAATGTAGTGTAATCCATATTTACATGAAGAAAGCCCAGAAGATATGCTGAGACTGCCTATTCGTAAGGTCCCGTCAAGACGGCATTTTTCGTACCTGTATCGTCAGTATGTAATAATTAATGCGTCTGGAGATTTCAAAAAAAACGTGGAAGAGACAAAGGATATCCTGATGACTGGAGATCAGCTATCCTTACGCATGCCTTCACTAAAATAGGCAAATAAGGAAACTTGTACCAAATATCACCGGATAATTCTCACCTGCATCACTGAAACATTCATACTTAGTTTATTATAGTGCTTACATTGCTCAAGAGCAAAATCAATACAAGCCTGCTTCTATAGTGGCTATGGATCCAAGATCCTTCTTTGTGTGTGCTTCTCGGAGTGGCAAACCGATCAAATAGTAGGATCGCATATCAGTGACCTGATTTCGATTTCCCAGACGAAGCAGGGTACATTTGTTTGAGTTGAAGGACAAGAGCTATTTGCAGGACCACTCGTCCAATCGACGAAGATTTTCTTGGAAATGGTCTGCATCGGCAGCATTGTGGATAACTTTCCAGATTTTTATATCGTCCGCATACATAGCAAAGTTACAGTCCAATTACTGTACACAATCAATAATGAACAAGATAAATAGGGTCGGTCTTAGCACGGAACCTCGTTAGAGTCCACTCTCGATGACTGTACGCTGTGATCGCGATCCGCCTACAAAGACAACATGGGAACGACCAATAGTAAATTCTTAATCCACGTAAGAAAGTTTGCCTCCAATACCAAACATTCTCAACTTGCAAAGGAGACGCTGGTGTGAAACACTATCGAAAGCCTTCCGGAAATCAATGAAGGCAACATGCACAGTGTCTTTTGAGTCAAGTGCTGTTGTCCAGCTTTGCGTCGTATAAATTATGTTCGTAACACACGATCTTCCCCTACGAAAGCCCTATTGTGCAGTTGATAAGAGGCTACGCGTTTCTAAATAAATCATCAATCCCTTTTTGAGAACCTTTTATTTTCTTCATCTTTTCCCAGTAGCTTTCCCCATGACTCGGAGAAAGGACCATCGGTAATTTAAGTGACTATCTTGAAACTATATTTTCGCTACCTCGAGTCGCCCATGAACTATGATGTCTCCTTATATTACCAGTCATCCAAGCGAACGTCATTCGGACGTACACATTCGGTGGTCCACAGTCTAAAATGCTAAAGTTTCTTTGGATACTAACCATCATCAGAATTCAATTCTGGATCCTAAAATACTGAGGACTGAAGTTCATTAACGCATTTTCGTGAGATTTTGTTTCATACGCCTAAGTTATCAAGAACGAATCACCTTGACGTTTCATTATCTCATTCTTAAATGCTACTGCATTAGTACCCTAGTCTACCACCTGACCATTTTTTTCCTTGGCAGTTTTTCCTCTAACTTCTATTCGAAAATGGAGGCCTATTGAACTCTGCCTCCATTTTTATGGTAGGAGTTTTTTCACTGCCTATTTTTTCTAGTTCACCATTAATTTTAAAACATCGCTAACTGTTGACATAGCAGGGCAAGGTATGTATTTGTACATTTTATCCGCACACATTGTCATAACTGTATTTCGTTACCAATGTTTGCTTTGAAAGTGCCTTGCCGGTGCTTACCAAATATAAATTCTTAATTCTTAATAATATCTCACGTCAACTCGAAATAACGCATCTTAATTGAGCAATCTTATTTACTAATAATAAATTGTATATTTAAGGCCTTGAGGGCCCCGTTATTACAAACTTAGTATCGCGGTATAAATAAACACAAAGTAGATCATTGCTGCACTATGTGAACAACCATATGATCAGCAAAAATTAGTAGTATGGTAGGCATATGCGATTCAGAACGATTCGCCGTTTTTCAAAAAAATACCAGACCTAGAATTTAGTAAGATGATATCAAGTATATTTCGAGTACCGGGACTAGGCATAGCGTTATTTAGAAAAACTATTTAATTCAGTATAATTCAGTATATATACGGGAGATAGGTAGAGCCTTTGAAAACCATATTTACAGATAAACGCTAGCATAACAAGCAAATGTTACATTGCGATAGTCGTTTTAGCATATGGATCATTGCTATCGACTCAATATATGTCCATTAAGTAAAAATGCATCAAGTCTTCTTTTAAACATTTCTACGCTTTCAGCCTGAACAACCGAAGCTGGCAGTTTGTTCCATTCTTCGATCACCCGTTGCGAAAAGAAGTTGGCCCGCACTTCAAGTTTGGCGTGTTTTCTTTTCAGTTTGTATGGGTGTCCTCGGAGACTTGGCATGTTTGCCAATTCAAAAAGGTTGGCCATCTGAAGACAACAATCAACTCCTCTGACCATTTTGAAGACTCAGATCATATCCCTCTGTATTGCCTATAAGAGAGAGAAAAAATTTAAAGTCTTTCCAGACGGCCCTCATAGGGTAGGCATTCCAATCCGCTGACTAGTTTCCTCGCCCTCCGTTGAACCTTCTCCAGCAGAGCGTAGTCATGTTTCGTCCAAGGGCGCCACGCCTGAACGCAATATTCAAACACCGGCCGGATAAATGTTCCAAACACGTACCCAAAAAGCTCTCCGTCAAAAGTAACGAAGGACTTCCTGATTGCGCCTAAGATACATATAGCTTTCTTTGCGATATTCGCACAGTGTGACGATGGTTTGAGAGTTGGTGTTATCCATATACCCAAGTCCTTTAGAATATTTACCTCCTGGAGTTGGTGACCACTGATGAAGTACTGCTATTCAAACCTAATAATCCTTCTGGAACTTTACCGCAGTCGGATTATTTGGCATTTGTTAAGATTAAGTTTCAGTAGCCACTCATCACACCATGTTTGCAAGCTATCTAAGTTTAGTTGTAATTTCTGCGCATCCTCCGGTTTTTCAATCGAGTTCCATAACTTCAGATTGTTAGCGAACATTACCTTCTCGCATGTCGGACATTCCAAGCAGTCGTTCACGTATATCAGAAACAAAATGGGACCCAGAACGCTGCCCTACGGAACTCCACTGTAAACGGTTTCCAGGTGAGACTTGGCGTCTCCAATACAAACACGCTGGCGCCTGTCAGTGAGAAAGTCGACCAACCATTTGAGTAGGTTGCCAGTACACCCATTTGACGGAGCTTAAAGATCAGACGTTTGTGTGGAACCCTGTCAACGGCTTTGCTAAAGTCAATGTAGACCGAATCGACTGACAAACCCATTTCTAATGATTTTGTCCAACTTTCCATGGATGTGAGCAGGTTTGTGAGGCAGGATCGACCACTTCGAAATCCATGTTGATATGAACTTAGCAAGTTATTCTCCTCAATATGCCTCATCAGTTCCGTTTTTATTATCTTCTCCATCATTAAAAATAGATACTTGTGAGGCTGACTGGTCGGAAACTGTTTGGTGATGTCCTCTCTCCTCCTTCATAGATGGGGGTTATGTTGGCTATCTTCCACTCGGTAGGCAGAGCCCCCGCCTCCATCGAACGTTCAAATATCTTGGAGAGCGGAGAGGCCAGCTGGTCTGTGAGTTCATTGAGAACTTTTGCGGAAATACCATCTGGGCCAGGTGATTTAGTGGGCTGTAGCTGTTTCAGAGTTTTTCTTACTTTGTCCAGTGGGAACGTCACCGTGCTTATTTTGTTTGTAGATGTGGCAGTACTGTAGTATTGGTCCTCATCAAAAGTTGGTTCCTCGGTATACACGGACATAAAGAAATTAGAAAAGAGGCTGGTCTTATCAGAATTATCAGTTAACCTGTTTCCATTATTGTCTTTTACACAAGGAATGCAGTCGCGATTTCGTTTAGCCTTATTAACGTAAGCATAAACCTTTTCGAATTTCTTGGTATGTCATTGATTTTTTCTGACTCAAAGGCTGATCTTTCTTTTCTCAGAATATTCCGACACCGATTTCGTTGTTTCTTAAACGCGAAAAAATGTTCCCGTTGTTGATATCTGGCATATGTTCTCCACAGTCGTCTTTTCTTCTTGAGAATCCTTTTTATTTCCGATGTCACCCACTCGGGTCGGGAGACGCACGATTGCCTTTTAAGTGGGCAGAATTTCTCTACCAACTGCTGAATAAATTTAATAATGAAAAATCAGGCAGCGTTTGGGTCAGGTGCAGGGCTCCAGTCTATCCCATTTAGTAATTCTTTCATTTTGGGATAATCCCCTTTCCACCCATTTCTCTGCCTATTTACACGACGTTTGGGTACAGAAAAATGACCGTACTCCCAAGCAAGAACACAATGATCACTTCGTCCAAGCGGCACGTAAGAACTTAATGCAAGGATGCAATTGTCATCTCTACTTATGACTAGGTCCAAACAGCTTGACTGCTGCCCATATCAGAACCGCGTATCCATTGTGACATGTTGGGTAAGAAACTCGTCATTTACCAACTGAAGTAATTTCTGTTCGAATAAATTTCCGATCGCGAGCAGTACATTGACACCCAATCGATATCGGGAGCGTTGAAATCTCCAAGTATTAATAAGTGTTTGCTACGGTAGATTTGCTTTACCTCTGTGAGGAGTTCTTCGTCCGTGTCCGTTCGCTGTCCTGGGGATCGATATACCACGGCAATATGGAGGTCTGGTTGGTTTGGGACTTTCAGTTTGCAACAAAGTATTTAGCAAGACGAGATCCTATTTGGCGAGGGCCCATCCTGAATGAAGTCAATGCCTTCTCGTATGAACATTGCGATTCCACCAACCCTTCGTCCGTTATTATCAATGCGGATAAGCTGAAAACCATCTATTCTGACTTCTGTGTCTGCGATTTGTTCATTTAACCATGTTTCAGTTAGAGCTATCAAGTCAGGTTGTAAATGGTCCACGACCAGTTAAATTTCATCCATTTTGTTCAATAGACTCTGCACATTTGTGAACATCATTTTAATCTTGTTTTCTTCCCTCGATTTCTGAAGATTTTTAGTTCTTTCTTCCACATGGCGATTTTTGCTGGATATTTCACAAGATATATCCAGTCTCCTATCTGAGTTCAAATCTATAGGCATTTGGTAGGGCTTTTGACTGTGTCTATTGACCTCAACCGTTTCCTTGCGAGGATTATGGTCTAGCTTGCTGATGTTTTTCAGCTCATTTGCATCGTGTTTCGGTGAGTTAATTTTGTTGTGTTTGATGAGGACTGATATTATTGCGATAGGAGATCGAGGTCTCCTTCTAATCTCAAAACTCTGGTTGTGAGCCCTCATCATCCATCACAGTGTGCTAGCCCTTCACTGTTTAGCTTAGTTTTGGTAATGTTCAGTAGTGCACTGCTTTCTTCAATATTGAGAGAGAGAGAGGAAGAGAGAGATAGAGAGAGGAATACGCTTTATTTTGACGTATCATTCAAACTTTTCAGCAAAAATATAGATGACTCCATTCACTAAGATAATACGATCAGTAAACATAATATGCAAGAATCAAAGAGTCAAAAATGGACATCTAGCGGGGAAACAGTTCTAGTCTGAGCTTTTTTATTTCAGTCTCTTCACACGTAAGGTAGCGTGCTAGAAATGGCAAGACGGAGAGCTGGTATGCCGTTGTATGGCAGGCTATATGGCGAAAGCCTCAGCGCACCGGACGGGAAGACTTCACAGCAATCAGCTCAGAGTGGAGTGGATGGGTTTCATCATCAAGGATTCGCCCAGCGAACTGTTTGACTGTCGTAAAGTGCCATTTTGCTATCAAATCCACTAAGACAGTATAAGAAACACCAGCAGCAGAAGAGAGCATTCGTTTCAAAATCAAAAAATCCTTTTTTAGCAAGGCTGGAAAAATCACGGGAAAGCAATAAAGGATGAGGGGAAGAACACATGCCTCTATAAATCGCCAGATAAGGGCCTGAGGTGTGTGATAGGAACGTAAACGGCGAATTTAATATAGAAGTTAATTAATTTTTGTAAAAAGAGCATCGATGTGTTGGGAGAATGAAAGATTCGATGTCAGAGTAACGCCAAGGTACCGAAAAGAGGATACCTCGTTGGGAAGGATGGCTGAGAATTGAGAACTAGGGGATGGTCGCAGGTGAAAAACACATTGGACAGACTTCTCATGGTTCAGTTGAAGGCCATTATCTGACGACCAGGCTGCAACATGGTCAAGGCCATCCTTCAGACACTGGAGATGTGTCTATTTCTAAGAGGATGACCAACAACCATGTCGTCGGCAAATGTGATGTACAGACAGTCATTTGGTGACCTCAAAGCATCAGTGTGAAGGGAGAAAAGGTGAGGGGATAAGATGGCACCTCGAAGAACACCGCAGTTGTTTGGAAGGACAGTAGACTTCCGCCTGCCGGATTGTACGAATTGAGAACGGGAAGTAAAATAATCTTCAAGCCAAGAGACAACCCAACCGGGAGAGCCAGACGCGGATGTTTTATTAAGAATGAGATGGCGCGGGATGGTGTTGAAGGCAGAGGAGTAGTCAAGAAATGCGCATGCGTACGCACGGCAGCCCTTATCTAAATCTCGTAGAGCCGAATGTACTACAAGGGCAACAGCATCTAGGGTACTACGCTGGGACTTATAGGCAAATCGTAATGGGTCGGAGAAAATTGGAGGAAAAAGGCTTAATTGTATCGAGAGCGACTCGTTCAGCAATCTTCAGTAAAGTGGAAGAGCAGGCTATTGGACGGAAAGATTTAGGACCAAAATTAGTGGACTTTTTAGGGTTGGGAGTGATTCTTACTGAACGCCAAATGTCAGGAATCTTTGACTCCATGAAGAACATGGTTATTAGGTGTGTCAAAATAGGGGAAATCTGAGAGCAGCAGTATTTTAAAACAAATGGTGAGACTTCATCCGGCCCAGCAGCAGTTGAACCACGAACATTTTTCAGATGTTTCTCCACTGTTGCCACTGACACGGGAGAAAAACGCTTGGTAGTAACGAAAGGCTGTTTGTGGGGGGATTGGAGTCAGAACAAGTATAAATAAAATGTTTGTTTAGATCGTCTAAATCAGCATCAACATGTGACAGTTTACCACATTGGCCAGTGAGACGCTTAAGCTTCCTCCAGATTTCAGCAGAGGAAAGCCAAAAAGAAGGTTTGGACGGAGAGGCAAAAAGCTGACTAACAAACAAATCATTTAGTCTGCAAATCTCCCTTTTTATTAAGATGTTAACCTCCTTTAGACAGCCTCGGAGGCCTAGCTTGTAAAGAAGTTCTTTTTTATGGCTTAAAGATTTAAGATAAGGGGAAGAAATTCTGTCAGGTCGGACCAAAACTGTATCAAGAGGACAATAAATATTGGAAATTTCTTTTAAAAATGTTGTAAGGAAGCTGGAACACGACTCAACATTGGATTGACTGAGGAAGATGGGAAAGGTGTACGACATGCAAGTCTGGAGAAGTAAAATTTTTTTCCGGGGATGTGTCATGAACCTTAACTTTCCTGTCGGGTTCGAGTAGCAGCGCACGTGTAGAAGCGAAGTAAAATTTTGGAAGGCCTAATAATACAGAGGGATCGGAACCAGGTAATGGAGCTCTGTTCTTAACAAGGAAGAACTTGGATTGGTTAGTCAAAACGTGATCAAGAGGGGCATCAGCGCGAGTATTAAACGAAACAAGGTCATCAAAGCCTAATAACGTAAACGGACGTAAATTCACACGATTAAAATCACCACATAAGACAATAAGATGCTCGCAGGACAATAAAGCAAGTTTTTCCGAAAGAACGTCAAAGAAACGGTTAAGCGCACCTTCACAGGTAGAGGGGGGAATATAGATACTACCAAATATGATGCCCTTAAATGTATATAAAAATCGGGGCTTACAGATGACAGCAATAACGTCTGTCAAATCTTCAGAGTAGGAAAATAAGGACTAACAGTTAAAACACCAATCCTTATTGACCAAAATAGCCACCCCACCACCTCTACTGGAGGATGAAGATTTTCGATCTGCTCGAAAGCAACAGAAAGACGGGGGCGTCAATGACACTGTTTAACCATGTCTCTTGAAGACAAATGACTTGGGTCTTACTATGTTCTTTTTTCAACAAAAGTAACTCCATATCATGAGTTTTGTTGAAGATCGAACGACAATTTGTTGAAAGAAAGCCTGGAATTGACAGTTTGTCGTTCGGTTGACGCTTCAAGGCGAATTTCCAACCGCAGCGGTGTTTTTTTTTCGCTGCGCAGGTTTTTTTGATAAAAGCGTGAAGACATGAGCATGGGGGAATCACACGTCCGACATATCGGCCGAAAAGTGCAACAGCTGGCTTCATGGATATTATTCGGTAAATTTTTTAGTTTGCGTGCATTCGAAAAGGTGCTAGCGTAGTGTAGATATGACCTTATAAACAAAGTTCAGACAAACAAATAAAAGTAAAAAACAGAATATCAAATAAAATAGGTAGAGGAGTGTACAGTAACAGAAAATTCCCTCGTGAATGGAGAGCAAACAAAAATGGCGGCTCAAATTCAAAAGCCCGCCGAAAATATTGCTGCTTTGTGGTTCTTCTCGGTCTGCTGAGAGTGACTTGAGTATTTCTGATAAGTTTTTGTCACATGAAATCGAAAACGGTTTACAAAGGTAGGAGAGATCATTAGTTTTTGTAGGCTATACTATTTTTTTTGTCTGCTGGCTTCCTGGCCGTGGCCGAGCGGTCAAGAGCATCGGTAGCTAATACAGAGTTTGGTGTTTCGAGTCCTGGCCGAAGCGGTGAATAATTTTCTCGTGTGGTCGGGTCGTGAACATTTGCGTTTCCCATGCCAGCAAGATCTCTACGACGAAGCATTAAGTTTTAACGAGCAGCTTAAATTATCAAGCGAATAGTTTACTGAGCACAAAAAGAAGTGCTTTTCCGAACCGAATTCACTATCGAATGTTAATACGAAGCAAAGAATAATGCAGCCTTTGAAGTGAGTTTGCCAGTGGTTCTCCGTTCCTTCCTGATGTAGACACCTTTCCTGACTGTTTCCTTAAGCCCGTATGAGGCAGGATCCAAATTTTCGTGTGCCTGAATATCACAATGTCTATAAACAATTAAAGGCTGATCCTGATAAACAGAAAATATGTGATCTAATGACAACTTATTTCGTTGAGTCCTGACTTTGGGAACAGATTTTTGGCCAAAAATCAAAAGCTTGGATACGAGCGAATTTCAATCGGAAGTCCAACGCCGCCGCAATAGAAACAATATGAGCAATAAATGCGCCTATTCGTTCAAAAGCACTTTTAAAAAACAAACAAATGATAGGAAGAATATTCAGAAACGACTCAGCCGTTTGTAGAGGTCAAAGGTTCTGGATAACTTCCGATCTTCAAGGGGTTGTGCACTTTTGGTTCACTGAGCGGTTGTCAGTATTTATTGGTGCATAGGCTGTTTTTATCAAGTCGACGAAGGTGATAAACAAATTCCAACGTGATGTCGTTTTGTGAGGTAATTCGTCACAAGAAAAATTCCCGAAAATTCCAAAGAGCAATCGCGTACGTGCAGTGGCAGGTTTAATGTCAGGATCAGAACAAGTGATTAAATTGTTAACCACTATCAACTGAGAAATAAGTACGCATATGTCTGGGACTATTGGCAGATGGAAAGTCAATAATGGGTGGTTGATAGGAGGGTTTAAACTAGTTGGGAATATAGTTTTCCGATAGGGAAAAATGTCAAGAGGGTAGACCGAGATAGGCCTGTTGGCAACTAGTGAGGAAAGGAGGGAGTTTAGGTGGCAGATATATTTCAGTTCAGTTAAGTTCAGTTCAGTTACTAGGGGTGGGCAGATATCTATAGGAATTAAGTAACGAAAAAGCTGAAATTGGATGGGAGTTAGGATCATTCACGTTATGGTTACAATTGGCGATAATCCTGAGTTGCTAGTAACCTTAGCGTAGAAATGATTCGCTTCTTTGAGACACAACGTTTTTGTGGTGTGGCTCGGGTGCTTTTGTAGGGATGCAAGGAGAAATCCGTTGAAGTGTTAAAGCAGTCGGTATTGACGATATAAACGGAGTTGTGGACATTAAAGGTGAGCATACGAAAGGGTTAAAGTGATTGAGGTTGAATTTGCTGGTCACGAGTCAGAAGGCGCTAATTGGCTGGAAGAGAAGTAGAAAGTGAAGTTAAGGGCTTTTTGAACTGGATATCTGAGCAGATGATAAACCGACCCGTTATTGTTAGCAGAAATATGAGTGAAATTAGGACTAATATGCTGAGAGGTCGATAGCATATTTGAGAGCAGGGAAATAAATTAATCACTCCATCGGCGTAAGATCCTGACAACGGAAAAATGTCTATTTTTCTGGATAACGAGAAATACAATCTCATTCGTTGAAAACGTGTGACTAACATTACCAGATTCTTGCTATGTGAGGAGAGGCATTTTCTTTCCGTTATTTTGTAGTTGAAGCTGCACGAGGACAGAAAGACCACAGCAACAGCAAATGGTCTTCTGTCCATAGGAACATTTTTAACGAAGAAATTGAAATTTCTTTGCTGTCTATCCAATGTCTCACTGGCCACCAAATGAATAAGAGAGAAAAGAGTCCTACATACCTGAGAGGTTACATCAGAGATGATGCCGTTGAATAAGTTTCCAAGTACAGAGACAACTGACCCAAACTTCAGCATGAAGTCATTTAAAATAAATTAGGTGGGTGGAGCATGCTGTTTTTCTTGAACAGCCGGTTTTATATGTACATTATTCAGTATAATTCAGTATAATTCAGTATATATAAGGGAGATAGGCAGAGCCTTTGAAAACCCTATTTACAGATAGACGCTAGCAAAACAAGCAAATGTTACATGGCGATAGTCGTTTTAGTATATCAATCATTGCTGTCGACTAAATATATGTTCATCAAGTAAAAATGCATCAAGTCTTCTTTTAAACATTTCAACGCTTTCAGCCTGAACAACTGAGGCTGGCAGTTTGTTCCATTCGTCAATCACCCGTTGGGAAAAGAAGTTGGCCCGCACTTCAAGTTTGGCGTGATTTCTTTTCAGTTTGTATTGGTGACCTCGGAGACTTGTCATGTTTGCCAATTCAAAAAAATTGGCCATCTGAAGAGCACAATCAACTCCTCTGACCAGTTTGAAGACTAAGATCATATCCCCTCTGTATTGCCTATAAGAGAGAGGAAACATTTTAAGTCTTTCTAGGCGGCCCTCATAGGGTAGGCATTCCAATCCGCTGACTAGTTTCGTTGCCCTCCGTTGAACTTTCTCCAGCAGAGCGTAGTCATGTTTCGTCCAAGGGCGCCACGCCTGAACGCAATATTCCAACACCGGCCGGATAAATGTTCCAAACACGCGCCCAAAAAGCTCTCCGTCAAAATTAACGAAGGACCTTCTGATTGCGCCTAAGATACACATAGCTTTCTTTGCGATATTCGCACAGTGTGACGATGGTTTGAGAGTTGGTGTTATCCATATACCCAAGTCCTTTAGAATATTTACCTCCTGGATTTGGTGACCACTGATGGAGTACTGGTATTCAAACCTAATCAGCCCTTCTGGAACTAGACCGCAGTCGGATTATTTGGCATTTGTTAAGATTTAGGTTCAGCAGCCACTCATCACACCATGTTTGCAAGCGATCTAAGTTTTGTTGTAATTTTCGCGCATCCTCCGGTTTTTCAATCGAGTTCCATAACTTCAAATCGTCAGCGAACATTACCTTCTCGCATGTCAGACAATCCAGACAGTCGTTTACGTATATCAGAAACAAAATGGGACCCAGAACGCTGCCCTACGGAACTCCACTGTGAACGGTTTCCCAGTGAGACTTGGTGTCTCCGATGTTCTCAATGTTCTCAAGCAATGGTTTGGTTCAGCGGCTGGGAGCTTCCGGCAGGCTGAGGCTTTTATTCTCATATTTGCTTAAAGAAGGCTGCAATTTGCAAAAAATGCCATCAAAAGATAGAATAATAAAGATATGGTATAATTATAAATAAATAAATAAATTGTATATTTAAGGCCCAGAGAGCCCCATCATTACAAACTTAGTACCGTGGTTTAAATAAATACAAAGTGGATAATTGCTGCACTATGTGAGCATCCATATGAACAGCAGAAATGAGTAGTATGGTAAACATATCCGATTCAAAACGATTTGCCATTTTTAAGTCACTTTAAGTCACTTTAAGTCACTTTATTGAGGGAAGTAGGCTTTCGCCCTTGAGCTCCCTATTCACATTCAAATATGTCAATAGTGCAAACGTTTACAGTGATATATCTGACAAATGAAAATGTAGGGTCATCGATATGTGTGGGCCAGGCGCAACCTGCCACTATTAACAAAATATTTATTAGATTGACAATAGTTTCTCAGAAAATGAGTATCTAGTTTGAATTTGAATCTGTCAACAGTTTCTGAAAGGACCACCTCGTCAGGGAGTCCGTTCCATGCTCCAACGACCCTCTGCGAAAAGGCGTTCCGACGGACTTCCGTGTGGACAAACTTCCTCTGCAGTTTAAAGGGATGACCCCGCAGATGTTCCGTCCCAGCCAATTCGAAGAAGTCAGCAAATTTTAGGGCACAATCGCGGCCTCTGAAAATCCGGTAGGTTTGGATGAGGTCACCGCGAAGTTGCCTGTAATTTAGAGGAAACAAATTAAGTTCAAGTTTAAAACAAAAGTCAAAAATCTTTGGCATATACGGTGAACTGGAAAAGAAGCAGTAAAAAACTCCTAGGATTAAATTGGAGGCGGAGTTTGGTGAGCCGCCAATTTTAAAAAAATATGAGAAAAAACTGCTTCACTAAAAAATTAATAGCTCACTGCAATAGGATAGTATTGTGATGTTGCTGACAACGTATGAATGTTCGGGACGCTCCTTGTCGGGTGAGAGATAATATAGCAGTCAGAGCTACTGTTTATAAACACCAGTGGAGGTGAGAGAGGACGAACTCATCGTAGACAACATGGTCGAAACGAAGAGGGGACAGTAGATGTCACGAGATCATCATCGAGATGTGACCTTGCTGACTGCATAGTCCATCACCAAAGAGGCGAAACCATCAGAACCCGCCTCGATCATCAACAGAACCTGGAGACTATCGTCAGGGTTGCAAATTCGGAGGAAAGTATCAAGGTTGTCAAGAGTTGGTAATGCTAGTTTAAAAA
>WEDG01001953.1:0-15657 GCA_017591395.1 Schistocephalus solidus | reverse complement strand
TCTTCTACATACGTTTTATGCCATATCTTACATTTATTTTCAACCAATATGAGATTTCTTAAGCAAAAGAATAGGTTGGGAAGTTTTATGGGTAAAAAAGTACACAGCTGAAGTGGAACCAACAATAAGGCTTCGCAGGTTGAACTCTGCAATATAGATTTCCTACCAGATGGCGAGTCGATAATAACAGCGGTTACCGCAGGGGATTTATTGTTTAAAATCGAATATGTTTGCACAATTTAATTAAGGATTTATTTTCGTGCTTCAGAAAACTTCTTAGTATAACAGATCCACCACACTAATACTGAGGCTATGTAGGTTGAAACATTTGACACTGAATATTGCCGACTATTGAAGGTATAACTAGGTCCTTTCACCGCCTATCTTTCTAGTTCACCATTAATTTCAAAACATCGCTAACTATTGACGTAGCAGGACAAGTTATATATTTGTACATTTTTTCTGCACACATTGTCATAACTTTATTTCGTTACTAATGTTTGCTTCAGACAGTGCCTTGCTGGTGCTAACCAAATATATCTTCTACATACGTTTTATGCCATATCTTACATTTATTTTCAACCAATATGAGATTTCTTAAGCAAAAGAATAGGTTGGGAAGTGTTATGGGCAAAAAGGTACACTGCTGAAGTGGAACCAACAATAAGGCTACGCAGGTTGAACTCTGCAATATAGATTTCCTACCAGTTGATGAATCGATAATAACAGCGGTTACCGCAGGGGATTTATTGTTTAAAATCGAATATGTTTGCACAATTTAATTAAGGATTTATTTTCGTGCTTCAGAAAACTTCTTAGTATAACAGATCCACTGCACTAATACTGAGGCTATGTAGGTTGAAAATTTTGACACTGAATATTGCCGACTATTGAAGGTATAACCAGGTCCTTTCACTGCCTATCTTTCTAGTTCACTATTAATTTCAAAACATCGCTAACTGTTGACATAGCAGGACATGTTCTGTCTACATTATAAAGTATTTTAACATTTTATCTGCACACATTGTAATGACTTTATTTCGTTACTAATGGTTGTTTAGACAATGCTTTGCCGGTGCTATCCAAATTTAAATTCTAAACATTCGCACTCCTATTAAACAAATGCGGACTGTTAGCTCAAAGGTTAGTCCGTTTGCAGTCTCAGCCAATCGAAAATCAAAGAAATTTAACATCACCATGAATAATACACCTTTATGATCACTTGCTTCTTCCCGAAACACCCCAACTCAACCTCCTTGTAGTTCCAACTGCCCTCCATGCCCTATATCAAGGCTGCTAAAGTAAATGCGCCCGCATTTTCGTCTAGGTTTAGTGCTCCTGCTCTGTCCGCAGTAATACGCACCCTCCCCCCACCTCACAGCACGTTCCCTCCACGGTCGTTTTCCCTAATACGAAAAGTTCGTACTGGACAAGCAGAATCACCCGACCATCTGTGTAACCTTTATGGGAATACGCTACAATATCCTGCCCATAGTTTTCCACTGTCCGTCTTTTACCCCCCAATATCTTACTCCTCTTTGCCCACCTCGGGCGCTTGTTATGCCACAAGCTCTCTTCCAAAACAGGGTGGGAGGACCTATTACCTATTTTCAGTGATCCGTGAATAACAGGATGACTAAGCTGCCTGCTCTCAAAAACTATGATCCTTACCACTTAAACAGTTCGTTTTAAATATCAGATCCTTGTTAAATAAGATGCCCTTTCTTCAAACTCTGTCATCGCACACTGTCCATAGATTTTTATTGTACATAAAACATGGGCACCACCTTCCATAACCCACTCAAAACTCTCTCTTCTAGATTATAAATATATTCGAACTGATCGTTTTGAAAGCCGTGGTGGATGAAGCTGTATCTACGTTAAGCAAGCACTGTAAATTCTGCCCTTACACCATCCGACATTTACCACGATTGAAGAGAGCAGTTGGCTTCGCATAAGCTTAGAAATAATTACCTTTTACTCGCTGGTTGTGTCTATCACCCACCCAATGCCAGTGAGGATTAAGATCCTTGCCAATAAAAAGCATTTCATGTCACTACTGACTTACATTTTAAGAATTTCTTCATTGCATGTAACTTCAATCTTCCTAAAGTTCGATGGTTTGAAACTGCGGGTCCTAGAAAGTTCGAGGATTTAATCAAGGCCGTCGATATCGGCCTGTGGAACCAGGTTATCGACTTCACAACTTAAGGATCAAGCATATTTGATCTAATCTTTTGCAGGGGTTACCCACCTTAGACAGTTTAATCTTAAGACTAACTTTGAGTTTAAATAAATAAATTGCATATTTAAGACCCAGAGAGCCTCGTCATTTCAAACTTAGTATCGCGGTATAAATAAATACAAAGTGGATAATTGCTGAAATATGTGAGCAACCATATTAACAGCAGAAATAAACAATATGGTAGGTATATCTAATGCAGAACGATTTGCCATTTTTAAAACAATAGTCAACAATCTTTGGCATAAACGGTAAACTAGAAAAGAAACAGTAAAAAGATTCCTACGGTTAAATTGGGGGCGGAGTTCAGTGAGCCGTCA
This sequence comes from Schistocephalus solidus, assembly GCA_017591395.1. Classification (NCBI taxonomy): domain Eukaryota; kingdom Metazoa; phylum Platyhelminthes; class Cestoda; order Diphyllobothriidea; family Diphyllobothriidae; genus Schistocephalus; species Schistocephalus solidus. Next base: position 13,095 of record WEDG01001953.1, on the reverse strand, counting down.
ATTTAAAAAAAAAACTAGGAGAAAAAACTGCTTCTCAAAACATTATTTGCAATAGTTGATGGGATTTGCACGATGCAATGGGATAGTATTGTGATGTTGCTGACAACGTACCAGGGTTCGGAACGCTCCTTGTCGGACGAAAGATTATATAACAGGTAGAGCTACTGTTTATAACCACCAGGGGAGATGAGAAAGGAGGAACTCATTGTGGACAACAGGGTCAAAACAAATAGGTGAAAGTAGAGACCACGGGATCATCACCGACATGCGAACTTGCTGACTGCATGTTCCAGGAGCAGAGAGGCGAAACGATCAGAACCCACCTTGATCATAAACTGATCCACGAGACCATCGTCAGGGTTGCAAAGTCGGAAGAAAGTATCAAGGCTGTCAAGAGTTGGCGATGCTTGTTTAAAAAAGTGGAAGAAAAAGTGAGTGCAAAGGTTGCCTCTGCAGAGGATGATGGAAATTTTTTAAAAACCGCCTCAAATATCAGGAGGACCCTTTTCAAAATCCAAAAGTTGTGAGTTTGGGAAGGAAACAGACAATAAGGACTTTATATCTTCTGAAGTTAAATGTTTGCGTAATTTTGTTTTGAAAATAGCTAATGTAGATGACAACCTAATTTCCAGTGGAAGATTATTCCATTTGAAAGCATATTTGGAGGCAAAACACTGAGAACGGTTAGTTTTGGAGCTAAGGGGGTGGAGAAATGATCATGGAGGAATTACGAATGGCATAGGATCAATCTACTGGAGTGAGAGCGTTAATTCGTGGGGGATTTAGGCTTTTTTAAAGCAGGAATCAGAGACCGGCTTCGAGTCTTCTAACCCACAGAAGTTTAATGTTTGCTTACTGTCATTTATCCGTATAAGAGATACTGGATCCAGGAAGAGAAAATAGTCTTTGAGTAAAAACCATCTGTACCTTTTCAATCTATCTGCGGCCCAAGGCGTTCATCAGCCCAAAGAGGAAACAGCAGTATTCTAGGATATGAAGAACAAACATTCGGTATAGGTTTAACTTCATTTCCGGAAAGGAAGAAAGTGTGTAACATAAAACCACATACCTGTGAGGCCTTTGCAGCAATTCGATCTGCATGAGGCGATAATGCTAACTAATTTGTGTAACTTAGACCTAAGTCTTTTATGGTTGATCGTTCTAAAAGTGTACTATTTTGAAATACTAGGGGCCAAGGAAGCTTGGCTGGGCCGAAACAAATAAAACTATATATGGACGGAGAAAAATCCATCTGCCAACTAGAGCTAAAAACATGAGAACATAAGTAGTTCACTGTTGATTTTATCAACGCAACTATTAGCAGTCTCCTTAGAAAATGAATAAATGCACTTGAGATCGTCATTGTAAAATGAATTTTGGGAATTTTTGAGTAAAGTTGAAATTTCGTTTATGTACAGAATGAAGAGGAGGGACCTAGAACAGTGCCTTGAAAAACGTAACCGTGATCGTCTGAGGCGTCGAATGGCATTTACCTACTAAGACCTTCTGACTGCGGTTAGACAAGTAGGACCCAATTAAGTCAAGGAGAGGAGGCCGGATGCCGAGGGCTTCCAGTTTCACCAGAAGACGTCTGTGCCGTTCCTTGTCAAAGGCTTTGCTCAGGTCAAAGTAGATCACCACAACTGACTGCTGCTCATTACAAATGGAAGTGACGAGGTTAAGTTAAGCTAAGTGACACACTTTGCATGATCTCAAGGGTAGAAAACCATATTTAAAGTCACTTAAGAGCTTTTTTTCTAAGCAAAAATCGAGAATTTGCTTGAATATAATTTTTTTTCAATAAGTTTGACAGTGCCAGGGTTTGTGAACGCCTCGATAATTATTTACGCCCGAACGAGATCCCGACTTGAAGACAGGAAAAATAAAAGATGTCTTAAATTAGTCAGAAAGAATCCGTTTAAAAGATAAACTGAGAATATATGACTAATCGATCGGGGAATGCTCGGCACTCTCTTAATAACTGAGTTTGGAATACCATCAGTCCCCGAAGATTACGAGTTTTTCAGACGCATTAGATGCTTACGAATTAGTTCTATGGAGAAATCAATGGTGCTCACAACATTGCATGAGGATGCCTGAAACGTCGGAACCGATTCAGTTTCCATCGTAAGATGATTTTGCAAAGAATGCACTAAACAATTCTGCCTTGTCAGAGTCTTCAAGAACGAAGTTCTAAGCTTCATTTAGTAATGGAGGTATTCCATAACCTCGTTTAAAGGAGGATCGTCGGCGGAAATGTTGAGAAACAGATTTTGCAGAGTTTGGCTCACTGAGTGCACAAGATTCTCTCTGTCTGTCACGTGCAAGACGAATCTTAGAGGCTTATTCAAAAATCTCTGCGATCCTTAAATATACAGATAATGAACTAGTATATTGATCTTTTAACTGCTTCCTCAATTTCTTTAGTCATGGCAAAAGAAAGTAATGAACGGTGGATTCCGAAGCGCTGTGCTTGACAATTTTGGTTGGCACAAATTCCAGGATGTTATTTGAAACGATTGACATAAAGTCATAAAGACGTGTTTCGTCGTTCATGGAGGAAAGATGCTGCCAGTCCAATGAGTCCAAAAAGTTATTAATTAAGCTCATATCTGCGAGGTCAAAAGCATGAGAGGTACGAACGGTGCTAGCCTTTTTTGAGGAGACAATCGGTAAGCAACAGTGAATTAATGTATGGTCACTTTGGAAGAAGCTCTGCTTAAAATAAAGGAAGATGAAGTACTGTCGTTTGTGAAAATCAGGTCAGCATTATGCTTGTCTATCGTTGAAGAACGGACAAGCTGGGACCAATTAGAAAAATAAGTGGTATCTAGGAAAGGCTGAAATCTGGGTGGACAAAAGTTTAAAATCCATGTAACATCAGACAAAATTCAAAATCTCCAGCGATTATTTTAATGGTAAAATTGGACTCCGAAACCAATTTAAAAATTTATCAAAGGTTTGCATCATAATCGGATGATGGATTAGGTGAGTTGTAAATATATCCGAGAATCGCCTTTTGCTGTGGCGACAAGATAATGGATGCGAAGCAGTAATAACCAGAGAATGACGTAACATCTAGATCAAACGGGAAGTGCTTAAATGAAGCTTTAATATAGAGAAGACAACCACCACCACGCTTAATAGTGCGGTCTTGAGGGTAGAGATCATACTGGTCTATGACAAGCAAAGAGTTGGAAATTAAGGGATGGGTCCAAGACTCAGTTATACATAAAACATCAGGCATTAACTCGAAAGCAATGGCTCTCAGTTGGGTCAACTTATTTATAACAGATCCAGTCTAAAGCAATACGACTTCTGGCGTGGTTCGAGTATCCAAACAAGGGTTATCGTAATTTATAAAAAAATGAAGGTGGGTAATTAAGTTGGAAGTAATTGCGGTTTTGAGGGTAACTGCCAACTGCGCCAGAACTATTGATATAAGGAACATCAGTAGCGAAAGACTGAGAGTGATATCTAAAAAGTGTATGAATAAAACTTTGCGGTATCGAACCACCATAGGGTTTAAGACCGGGACATGCCTGTTGACAGTTAAAATGGAATGGCGGGAAGTTAGAGGGAATAAAGAGGCTGGTTGGAGATGGCAAGATGCTATAAGAATTGAGTGCTGGAAAGTCGGTTAACATGGTTATGGTTATTTGCCTAATGGAGAGGAATTGTTAGTTTTGGAGTTGGCAGTATGCGATTGCTTAGAACTTCAATAACTTGCTTTTCGGTCTGGGCTGGATAAACGCCCTTTTTGACAACCTGCCTTAGGGGATATAATTGGGAATATAAGATGACCCATGGGGTTATGGGACGAGCTAGTTTGTGGAGGGTCCTGAACTATACTCCCTCAATAAGCTGCATTTTTTCTCCTGAAAAACACTTGAAACAACGATCAGGAGTTTTTTCACTGTCAGCTTGACCCTCTACTGTACATTTTTTTGACCTCGCCTGTAAACTGGCAATAAATAAATAAATAAATGAGTTTTCATTACATTGAGATGATTGCGGATTTGTATTGGAAGTACGCTAGTTATGCGATGTGTCCCGGGAAATTTCACAGAGAGGCCTGGAGAACTGCGTTTAAGAGAGGAAGCTGTCAGTCTATGTACTTTGTACGGGTTAGATGGTATAAATGCTAAAGACAGGGTTGTGGACATTGCAGGTAGGCTGAAAGCACCGTAAATTTTATAATTCGGCCGTGATGGAAACAAAGTTGAAGGTTGAGTGGAGAGGCTGACCGAACTGGACGTCTGAGGAGATAAATAAACCATTACATCGAGGTTAGTGGAACTGCGAACAGGCTTGTGAATATTAGGTTGAGAAATTGATGATAGGAAGGACCCGTTTCTTCGCTCCATTGGTGTAAACTCTCGACAAAGGAAACATTTTGGTATTTCCAAATAGCGAGAAGTGTGACCTAGTTGAGCAAAGATTGAGTCCAACTCAACTGTTGAAAATAATTTGACTAAGATAGGATGATTCTTGCTACGCGAAGAGAGAAGTTTTGCTTCCACTATTTTGTAGTTGAAATTACCACAGTAAAAGAAGTCAATAGCAACTTAAACTTGGCGTCTGTGTATGAGAGCTTTTTTAGAAAAAAATTATGATTATATATCTGTCTGTCAAAATCCTCACTGGCGACCAAGTGAACAAGCGAATCGAGACGTCTGCAATCCTGCGAGGGAACATCAGATATGTTACCATCGAACAGGCTACCGAGTATAGACAAATGGATCCAAACTTCATCATGAAGTCCTTGCAGTTCTGTAAAGCCGACAGATCTAGCTGTTTAGCTTTAACTATGGGTTGCATTTTTGAGTCAATTTTGAGATGACTACATGTAATCAAGCAACGCTTGGGGCCCGAGGCAGGTATTTTACGACGAATTGAGGTTGTTGGTTTCATCCTTCGTCGAGAATATGGGTGCAATTTACGGAGAATACGCAGGGTAAAAACTTTTATGTTGCTTCTGCTTTCAAACTGGTCGATATGTTGACAATAAGAATACTTGCTGCAAATAACTTATTTCTGGAAACTGATAATATGTTTAAAATTTCATCTTAACTTCTATGCGCGCTTGAGAAAACTTCTTAATATAACAGATCCACCTCACTAATAATGAGGCTATGTCGGGTGAAAGAAAGGACACTAAAGATTTCCTGCCAGTTGGTAAGTCGATAATAACGGCGGTTACCGCAAGCAATTTATTGCTGTAAATCAAATGTTTTCCCACAATTTTAACTAAGGTTCCATGTAAGTGCTTGGGAATTTTTTTTAGTATAACAGATCCACCTGACTAATAACGAGGCTATGTCGGGTAACAAAAATGAATCTAAAGGTTCCCGCCTGTAGGAGAGGACGAGCACCACAGGTATAAGTAGGCGATACAGTGTTAAAATATGCAAAGTTTTATCCAAAATTCAGGTAATAATTTCAGCTTCAGATGAGGAAATCCTGAAAAAGAATTTTAAATTAGCTTTCAAAAACGAGCTGCGCGCCTTGACCTTGACTGGGAATTCTTTACATTGCTTCAAATTCTTGCGATTTTTATGTAATAAATAGGAAGTTCAGAGGCCTAAGCCTATTTTCCTCAAATACACTGAGGTGAAGTGAATTGACCTCGAGATCAGACGTGAAAATGATGACTGTGCTTAGAACTGTAGGTTTCGAATTTGACCCAGATGTATTGTGCATCTCAGAATCTTTGGCTCATGCTCTAATTTCTGACTGGACGTTCGCTTTGGATAATTTTAGTTTACATTAACAAGAACGCGTTTAAAAAAACGTGGTGGTGGTTGACTTCTTAAAATTAGACCATTTCTCGTAAATTCCCTTTAGGATTTAACCATTTCTTCATTTTCCAGAAATATTTGCTTCGTTTGAATAGTCCTCCTGCCCAATATAAAGCCATAATTTACTGTGGCTGTAATCCTCCTTGTTATTCCGGTGGTAAAAGCCAGTACTGTGATACTTTTGAGAAAGTTAAAGATGCTCCATTTGTTGTCAAAATAAACGTAACAATTTTATTTTGCCAGAAATCGACTGGCATGCAAATGCTTTTCCGACAAAATTTGAAAAGTTGTTGAACATTATTTAGGTTTCAAAAATGTCTCAAATAATCAGCTCGGTGACTATAGAAAAGATAATATATTAGATTTCATTTTTACTCATAACGTCCATCGTTTGCTTATGAATTTCATTCAACATTTATTACTAATGATCACGCAGAAATTTATTGTCTTTTTCCAGCCTCCTCATCTGTAAAACCAGAAATAAAACTTATTTATTTCGACTGAGCTCATACATAAATACATTAGTTGTATATTTAAGGCCCAGAGAGCCTCGTCATTTCAAACATAGTATCGCGGTATAAATAAATACAAAGTGGATAATTGCTGCACTATGCGAGCAGCCATATTAACAGCAGAAATGAACAATATGGTAGGCATATCCGATTCAGAACGATTTGCCATTTTCAAAACAATAGTCAACAATCTTTAACATATACGGTGAACAAGAAAAGAAGCAGTAAAAAACTCATACAGTTAAATCGGAGGCGGAGTTCGGCGAGCCGCAAATTTAAAAAAAATTAGGAGAAAAAAATCTGCTTCACTAAGAAATTAATAGCTAGATGCAATGGGATAGTACTGTGATATTGCTGACAACGTATGAGGGTTCGGGACGCTCCTTATCGTGTAAGAGATAATACAGCAACCAGAGCTACTGTTTGTAACCATCAGTGGAGGTGAGAGAGGACGAACTCATCGTGGACACCAAGGTCAAAACGAAGAGGGGCAGTAGAGGTCATGAGATCATCATCGAGATGCGACCTTGCCGACTGCATAGTCCACCAATCAAAGAGGCATAACGATCAGAACACGCCTTGATCATCAACTGAACCTAAAGACGATCGTTGGGGTTGCAAAATCGGAGGAAAGTATCAGAGTTGTCAAGAGTTGGCGATGGTAGTTTAAAAGGGGGTGGCGAAAAAGTGAATGCAAAGATTGACTCTGCAGAGGATGATGGAAATATAATAAGAGACCAATATAATATCAAGGGAGCTGCCTCAAGTTCCAGGAGGACCCTTTTTGAAATCCAAAAGTTGCTAGTTTGGGAAGGAAACAGACAATAAGGACTTTATATCTTCCGAAGTTAAATGTTTGCTTTTTAAAAATAGCTTATGTGGACGAAAACCTAATTTGCAGTATAAGATTATTCCAGATGAAAGCATATTTGGAGGCAAAAAACTGAGAACGATTAGTTGTGGAGCTAAGGGGTGGTGAAATAATCATGGAGAATTACGAGTGGCATAGGGTCGATCTACCGGAGCAAGAACGTTAATTCGTGGGAGATTACGGCTAGAGTTAACGCGAAACAGGAAGCAGAGACCGGCTTCGAGTTGTCTTACCCACACAAGTTTAATGTTTGCTAACTGGCATCTATCCGCATACGAGATACTGGATCCAAGAAGATAAAATAGTCTTTGAGTAAAAACCCTCTGAACTTTTTCAATCTTACTGCGGTTAAAGGCGTTCATTAGCCCAAAGAGAGGACAGCAGTATTCTAGGATTGGAAGAACAAACATGCCGTACAGGTTTAACTTTATTTCCGGAAGGAAGAAATTATGTGATATAAAACCACATATCATGTTAGCAAAGGATTATTTAATAATTTTACAAGCATTCTAGATTGGCCTTAATGTTTTCCAAAAATGATCTTAGTTTTCCATGATATATTGCAAGGCCTAAGAGAAGACCCTCTCGATTTCCTTCTACAAAAAGGCCTTTATATCAAATGCTGCTTCTTCGTCGGTCTCACACTTTCTTCAAAATTGACTTTAAAATTATGAAAGTGGCTTAAGGATCCGTCCATATGTTCGTTATTGGTTCAGTTAAGCATCGCATAAATATTTGAATTAAATAAATAGGTTTATTGATTTGGCACTGCTTGGCGCCATCAAATCCTTAGAACACAGGAAAAAACCTAAAACAAACTCCTCTTTTCATTAAACACTTAAGCTTTGGTTTGTTTGTTTGCTTAAATAGCAGTGTTGAAATGACGAGTTTGTTTTAAGTAAAAAAAACCTGTTTTCCAAGGTTTAGAAATAGCAAAAATGAAGTAAAAACAGCTATACAGAATGAGGATGAATGTATCAGGGAAATAATGTTTAGAGTCAAGACTAGTCTGTTATTGACGTTCGAGGGTATTCATTTGACAGAGGTAGAAACGTCTGCGGTCGATTCGAAGGGATAGGTACTTCCAATCAGATGTGAGCGCAGTCGATTCCGGTGTGGGGTCTGCTGAATAATTAGACTTAGTTGACTGATTGCTAAAAAGGTGAAAATAGATTAGGAGCAAGAAGAGTTCAACGGTAAGAAACTTTCAATGCAGTCATACAGTCTTCATATTTGTATTATATATCATAGTGTTGATTATGTTTGATCTAGCTGTATGAAACAGCTAGTACCATTCGTTTCATAAGGCTATATCAAAACCTAGACGTGCGGCTCATTGCGCATTCGAATAACATAGAGCATTAATGATGTTAAAAATGGAAGAAAAAAACATACTACTAACAGACAGAGATAAAAAATAATAAGTTTTGCAAGTTAGTTTTAAAGCAACTTGTTTAACTAATCGGAGATAGGCATAGGGATTCTCTAACATTTAGTGAGGATTATACATCCAGATCTGGTGGTCAAGTGTTCCGTCTCCATTCTGCCAGTAAATATAGCCGAATTCTTCCGCCCTTATTCGCTTGCAATAATAATTTCTTTACAGGGGAGTTGGACAAAGCAGAATAGTTAAATGCCTTCTTTGTAAAACATTTTACCCTTGAAACTAGTTCCATCCCTTCAATCTCTCTGATATCGCCTGAATTGCTCACATAAGCTGACTTAATCAGTCACACTCAGTTGGAACTAACAGCATCCCAAATTCCCTTATTAAACAGCGAAGTGATTTTTCCCCTTAACTAAGCAGAGTATTCTCAGTTTTTCTCGAAAAAAGTTTCTATCCTGACTTTTGGAAAACCTCTATTATTATTCCTGTATTTAAATCTGGCTTATGTTTGGATGTTCACAATTATCGTGGTGTTCATAAAACGCCTTCTCTTGCCAAGAGCTTTAAAAAAAATAATGCTGTACAAAATTAAAGATTTTTGCATAAAAAATCTACTTCTAAGCTCTTACCAACATGGCTTCCTATCCGATCACTCTTGTGAAACATGGCCCATGTCTTTTCTAAATATATTAGCATCTTTTCGTAAGGATCGTCCTTCTGTGGTCGTTATCTATTTTGCTCCTACCAAGCCCTTTAATAAAGGTTCTCATAGGAGACATATAGTTAAGTTAGAAGCTTTAGGACTTCGTAGACCCCTTACTGATTTCATTGCATCATATCTAACTAATCGTAAACAAAAAGGTTTTAGTGGGGTCCTCATTTTCAGCTGAGACCCCTATTGTAAGTGGTGTCCTTCTAGATACCGTGCTAGGTCCTCTTTTGTTTTTGCTTTACATTAATGCTATTTCATCCCCAGATAAGCACTCTAAGTCTTTTATTTACGTGGAAGGTCATAAGTGCGTATATTCGTTCATGAAATCTTCGGCCCAACGATGCCTAGAAGAAATCCATGCAGACTTGCTTGCTCTTTCCACGTGGAGCTCAACGTGGCAAATGGAATTCTGACCTTCTAAGTGGCGTTACATGAGCTTCGGGCTTGGCAGACTACCACATCCAGTTACTTTTCAAGACACCCCTATGAATTAATGTTCCATCCTCAAGGACTTAGATTCAAGGCAATAATTTAGCTCTGTTGCCTCATGCCGATAGAATTACGATCAAATCTGCCCAGATTTGTGGTTTTATCTCTTATAATTTCTATCTTCCTGAAATAAAATTAAGACTTTATCAAATGTTTGCCATCACATTCTTGAATATTGCTGTCCGTTTTTGAATAAACAACCGAGTTGAGCCGTTCTAAAATTGAAAAAGTCCAAAGACATTTTACTCGGATACTCTTACCTCCGACACTTTCAACTACCTCCTATTCGAATAGGTGCCAGCTATTATTTTATGGGTTCGGAGACTAGAAGCTGCCTTCTGCCTCCTTTATACCCTTAATAATAGTTCAAATATTCCCCGAATTTCAGCCCCTACCTCGTTAGTCATCCGTACAACCTGCATAATTCTTCACTGATTATACCATCTCCAATATTCTCCATGTCTAAACGCTTTCTATGCTTTGCTGCCAGGTATTACTTTCTTTGGAATAACCTGCCAATCGATATAAGGTTATCATATAACCTGTCTACATTTAATAATAATAATAATAATAATAATAATAATAGTTGAATGTAATGCCAGTTTACAGGCATTGTCAGATGAAGTATACAGTGGGTAGAGGCTGGCTGTGAAAAAACCTCCTGAATATATATCATTATAAGCGTTTTTCCTATCGTTATGTTATTCAGGAGAAAAAACTGCCGCCTGTAAGGATGAAAGCAATTCAGATGAGGGTATGGCTAACACAATTGTAGTCTCTCTGTCTTTGCTAGGAACCGGGATTCTGCCCCAGGCAAGAAAGCATCCATGTATAGTTGCTTACTGTCTGCCGAAGAATGCAACGGGTGCAGGCTGCAGAGATGGTGCCGTATCCCTCAAGGTAACACCTGGAATCGGGTTCAGATGCCGCATACTCCGTCGAACAGGAAAACAGATTTTACCGTGTAGGTGCCCAGAATTCTTGGAAACTGTTCTAAATGCAAAAAACTAGTAATAGTTATTTTAAATTATGGGGAAGTTTATTCCACATGGCTATGGCGTTTACCGAAAAGAATTGACGATACTTAACTGTGCGAGCTAATGGAAGAAATAAAAAGGCATTGCGATGACTGCTGCGTCGAGGTTGGTCAAGCTGCCTAACAGCGGTGAGGGGCTTAAAGGTACGACTATTCAAAAACTTAAACAGTAAAAAGAGTCCCTTCTGCACTCGGCAAAACCATAAGTGATCAATGTTTACAAGCCCACAGCGTTCTTGATACGACAGATTACGGTGCTCCACCGATAAAATTCTTTTTGTGAAGAAGTGCTTGACCTATTCTATTTTCTTCCGTTTACTAGCGCGCAGAAGGCAAGATAGAAACGAATAATATTCTAGGCCAGGTCTAACGTACATTTTGCCGGATGAAAAATGAACGGACTCTTTTAGATCAGCCATTTCTTGTTTCAAGTTACCTATCTCTTTTTCCATCAATAGGAATTTCTGTAGGAGACTTCCAAACATTTTTCGTCCTCATAGGTGACATTCATTAGTGTTATCCGGCTTTTTTCCCACATGGCAGGAGAAGTAGTAACAGAATAAATGTGTTTGCCATCCTTTTTTGTTTCTATACAATATTTTGATAGATTAACGTGTGAACGTGGCCGAGTGGATAGTTGCGTTGTCACCTGTCCTTTAGATGAGGGTTCAACCTGTTATAGCATCCATTTTTTAACCCTACGGATATCGACGAACTTCTCCTCAAGACAGTAGACACTGAACATAATCATCGGCTAGAACTCAAAAACATACTTCAATCGTTTCCTGATGTTTTCGCTTGGTCAAACCAAAATATAGGGCGCACGAACAAATTACGACAGGTTATTGATACAGGGTCTTCCAAACCTATCTGGCAACCACCTCACCGCATCCCTATTAACTATAGAGCAGAAGTTGATAAGTTGCCAGATGAGTTACTTAAAGCCGGTGTTATTTATGCACCTTTGTGTGACAGGTAGCTGCGGGAACCCTCCCAACTGAAGAGGAGCCGAACCTATGCGAAGCTCTGCTTCCGTGGACAATAAGCTCGCGCACCCACCTTATTCAACTGACCAGTCTTCTCAAGATTTTGAGTAGGTTCACCTGTGACGTGCCCTCAGGTGTTCGAACGCTGCAAGAGGGGGCGAGCAATTTGCCAAAGGTCAGTGCCATGGAATTTGTGAGTATTCAATTCAATTCAATTCAATTTATTGAGGGAAATAGGCATGGGCCTTTGAGTACCCTATTTGTAACGTAAAATTAAGTGCGGTATACAGAGAAACCGTGTGGGTTGCCAAGGTACAAAGGCGGTCATAAAATTTGACAAGTGGTGCACGACCCTCGAGGGTTAAGATAAATGCCTCATCGCTCAGGCTCGTTGCGGAACATAAAACTGTCAAGGTTCCTTTTAAAGCTTTCCAGCGATGGTGACATCACAACGTCTTCAGGGAGGGCATTCCATGGTTTAACCACTCTGACAGAGAAGGAGAACTTGCGCACATCCAGTCTCGCCTGCTGGACACGCAGTTTCAATGGGTGACCTCGGAGATGGGTCGTGGTGGCAAATTCAAAGAAGTCCGAGAATTCCAGGCAACAATCCAATCCCTTCACAATGCGGAATGTCTGCAGGAGATCACCACGCATTTGCCTATAACTCAAAGGGAACAGATTAAGATTCATTAGGCGGGTGGGATATGGCAAGGAGCTTTGACTTCTAACCATTTTGGTGGCTTTCCTCTGGACTCTTTCGAGGCAGTTCTGATCTTGAACTGTCCAGGGTTTCCAGGCGTGCATAGCATATTCCAAATGTGGCCTAATGAATGTTCCAAAGGTCTTAGCAAAAAGATCTTCATCGAAATCCAAAAAGGCTCGTCTGATGGCATGCAACACCGAAATTGCCCTCTTCGCCACTTTCGAGCAGTGAGACGATGGTTTTAAGGTGGTGGTCATCAGCACACCAAGGTCCTTTTTGAGTTTCCACGTCTTTTTAAGGCTTCACCGTTGAGAAAGTAACTTCTACTTTCGGCAGATCCAGACCCAGGTTGCCTAGAGCAGAAGTATTGGTACATAGACTTTATGAAGTATTGTACACTCCTAAGCGAAGTATTGTACACTTAAGCGAAGTATTGTAGAGAATAACTTGCGAAGTTCATATCAAAATGGATTTCAAAGTGATCGATGCTGCCTCACAAACCTGCTCACATCCATGGAATGTTGGACAAAATCATTAGAAATGGGTTTGTCAGTCGATGCAGTTTACATTGACTTTAGCAAAGCCTGCTCTTTAA